>JBANCV010000112.1:0-85710 GCA_037040105.1 Amiota albilabris | reverse complement strand
AACGTAAAGTCGAGTGGATAAAAGAAGAGTACAACATATTTGCCCTTGTAGTCACTGAGCTTGATATCTTTGAAGGCACCTTTAACTACTGCGGGACCGGCGAATTCGGGTGCGGGCTTCTGCAATTGTGGCATCTATGGAAAAATATAAAAAAAAAAAAATTTTTTTTTTTTTTTTATTATACCTCAGGCACATTTAGAGGGGGGTGGGAAGAGATAGTAGTTATGAAGAATCATAAAATAGAAAAAAAGAAACAAAAAACAATATAAAAACTTGTTTCTAAGGTGATTCAACAAATGTTATACACAAAACACTTACAATAATTAGAGATAGATAAATATCTACATATGTAGACATGAGTGAGAAAAAAAAGTATTGCAAGCTTATTGGAACAATTACAATTATTGAAAAATATGAATAATAAATACATAAAAGTATTCAAACATCATGTTTTTTCTTTAAAATCTTTAAATTTTTCTATCAATAGATGCGTCGAGAAAAATCTGCTGCCGTGTGCAAAGCATATTCATCTCTCTCATAATCATCATCATCATTACAATCAAGATGTCGGCGAAAACCGGCACCAAATTTTGCGAATTTCCGCAATACGAAGAAGAAAAAAGTGTAATTAACCGCAATGAAATAATAAGCAAGCACAAAATTTCATCACTCAGTTTTAGTTGAAAGCAATTCTTGTCTTTTGATTTTTTTTTTTTTTTTTTACTTACCTTGACTTATAACTTCAATGGAAGATATTTAATTAAAGAATAATTTGCGCTGCAAACAAGGAACCAAGCTGGACTGCTATAAAAGCTTATAACTTCTCGGTGCGAAACAAAAGTTGGTAATGAACTTGTATGCTGACGACAACGGAGCCGTTCGTTATATTAGTGTTGCCAGATTCAAAAGAATTTTATACTGATCTCACACCAATCACACTATAAAACCGATCGTCTGTAATGATAACAGAAGTAATATGATTAATTTCAAAAATATACAATTATTAACATTTATGTGAATAAAAGAAGAAGAAGCAAATCTCAAATTGTATTAACACTAAATATGCCATATTATGAGAAATACTTGATTAAATCTCTTTAATCACCAATCACGATCATTGCATAGAATTAAAGAATGTAGGAATTATGATCGATTAATTTAGAACAAAATATGTAGCGGCTGATTGCTCCAATAAATTATCCAATTATTCTATAGTCAAAATAGTTAACATAGTTAACTAAATTGAGCAAATGAAGAATATTTGAATAACATATGGTCGTTTTAATAGCAGTGAATTTTCACATATGGTTTAACATCAATACGTTTGTTTCACTTATTCATTTGTTTCATTATTGAGTTCCATTCCGGTCGTTCCAATATTATTTCGAAAGACTCGTTGCCTACTTTGCTTTTTAATGGAAACAAAAAAAAAATACTACTTGACATAAGGTTTTGTTTTCATATTATTTTGGTAAATATAAGATTTAATGTCTAGCGAAATGGATACAAGTGCTAGCACGAGTAATAGCGCAACAATGGTTTCTGACGAACCCAGACGCATATGGGTTGGAAATTTAGACGCTAGAGTCACTGAGTAAGTAGCCTATATTAATATGTGATATGAGCACCATATAATAATAATATTGTCCAAATATGTAAATATATTAGAGACCTGCATGAATGCATACTAAGTGTTGTAATGTCACTTCGCCTGCGCATCTGCAGAATATCGGCAAGAAATTGTACTTCTGCACGTCTTTTAACCCAGTTTTATATTTAAATTCTGTCATTGCATGCGTCTCTACCGAGTTCAATCGACTGATTTACGAAACGCATAAAACAAGGTGTTTAAGGTGCGGAGGAAGGATAACTAAAGTGATATTGTGAGATCGCTTGTCATTTTTTTTTACCCATATTACACGTGGAGGTACATTTTTTCGTATCAATAATAGTTAAAAACTGATTTTTGTTCTTTATTAACACGCTTCAGCGGATGTCAAACCCTACTCCTCCGCTAAAATGACCTCCGTTACAATACTAATTCATACGTTGTTTTGCATGAATTCATACGTCGTTTCGAGACAGCAGTCACAGATATGAGTACATACATTCCTACGAATGCATTCCTACAGATCTTTAATATATACATAAATATGTATGTAAGTAATACTACGTATATATAAGAGCCTTGCACGAGTCAACAGTAAACCAAAAATTGCCATCTCTCGCTCAAAGAAGTTATGTGCTACACGCTCATTATCAAAAATTACACTAACTGCTCTAGAGAACCATTAAAAGGACTCGTGTGGTATTGTGTATCAATAATCTAGTTCAATTCGTAATCAGTGGCATTGAAGCGCCAGACGACAGTGCCTTTTCATGTTGGTGTTTCAACAAGTCATATGACAACACATAACTCGCACCAACGAGTGTGCAACGCAAATGACTCTGTATGACGTTATATTTCATGGTGCTGCTCCTGCGTGCAGTGTTGATACTGACGATACTGTTACTGTTGTCACGCATGTTCTACCATTTCCTATCACTAAAATCACACGTTTAAAACAATTACTGAAGCAGCACTCACACGCATGACTTGGTTGTCATTGCGATTGCCAACTGTTGACTTGTGCAAGGCTCTAGTATACATGTACTACATATATAATATACAATTTAGCTTGAATGAAAACTAATTTTAACAATTTCGCTGTTACCTTTCAATTTTATTGGTTTCAACTTCTTAAAATAATGCAAAAATGCGGTGCAATTGATAAGTTCGACATGCTTTTCCATAAAGGCGGACCAATGGCTGGACACTCACGGGGATATGCGTTCGTAACATTTGCACAGGTAACGAAATCGAAATATCATTTGTCTAGACAAAATATTCTATTGTAATATGATATATTAAAAAAATTGCAATCATTTAACAGGAAAAAGGTGCCATGAACGCTCTAGAAAAATTAGATGGAAAATCAATTGGTGGACGTCCAATTGCTGTGCGTCTTGCTAAAAATATTAAATATGTAAGTCAAATACATAGAGTCAATAATAAAAGTTAATAATTCAATTATAAATGACTTCTCAGGATAAACTCGAGAACCCCAAGCCACGCATTGAAATACCCGCCTTAGGAACAGGGAAACGAGATAATAAATTTAGTAAGCTAGACGCTATTCGCGCAATAGAGGCGAAACTAGAAATGCTTGAGCGGCAAACGGTAAACGATGTTCTGCAGCTAAACACTGTCGGCGGAGATACTGGTCGGAGTGGCGGAAATTTACCTATTATAGCACGTTATCAGTTTAATAAGGATCGTGTCAACAATCAACGCACAGAGCAGTCATCAAGAGGAAAGTACTCAAAATCATCAGCACCGTACCATCGAAAGCAACGATAAGACGATAAAAAATCCAAGTTGCTGGTCTGTACTATACTCATTACTTAATTAAAATAGTTATAGTATTTTGTATATTTAAGTCTAGTTCAAGTTTTCTCCCAATTACTTATTTTGCTGTCTATTGTGACCCGAAATAATTTTAAGTCGTCATCATCATCAACATACTACTACGTTGTACATCTACATCATTAAACTAAAGCCGAATATTAATATATAAAATTGACTAAGGAAATTAATCAAACAAGCAGTTGTGTTGTAAATAAAAAACTAGGACAAATGTTTCAACTTGAATTAAGAACAAACAATAAGCATGATTTTTTCATTTTTTCTCTTTTCATGAACAGCCCAATGCACTTAATATTTTACCTGAAGTATATTTTAATAATATAATTGCATATAAAACTATTTAATAAAACATACCAAAACAAAACAAAAAAAATCTGCATTGAATTCAATTGTTTCGAACAATAAATTAACACTTTACTTAGGAGCAAATAAAAATTTGCCACGCATTTTTTCAGGCAATGGAACAGTTCCAGGACATGGTATTTGGCCAGGAATCTCGCAAATACAATGACGATCACACATGTAACCAAAATTAGCTGGATTATGTTTACTCTCAGCCAAACGAGCATCCGCATCGAGTTGTTCTCTGCAAAGGAAAAACACCACATAATTTATAGCAATGAATTAACTAGAAATATTGATGATCTATCTTACTTTGTTTTGCCTAAAACTTTAACCAGATGTGTCATGATCTGATCGCTATTTTTGCCTTCAATATCGATTAACACATCACGTCCATCTTCAAAGTAGCATCGCACAAATGGCGAAGGCGTAAGGTTTTTAATAGTAACCACTTGCACTTGTGGGTTCTTAAATTGTACTTGTTGAATGTTCCAAAAAACAAAATTGCTGCAAATATGTTCAAACATCATTAAGCAGAATTTATGATTGTTCTCTTTATATAAAACCTACCGTGCTCCATCGTGATGATCACCATAGGTATTATAGTTTATGCTAAAGATCCGTACCTTTTCCTTTAGTACTAGTCGCCCGGCATTAAGATACTCTAATGTGCGGCGTATGGGTGCACGTCCTTTCATAAACGGCATTGTGAATTGTTTTTATTATTATTATTATTATACTGATATGGCCAAAGTTGCACGTGCAACAAACTTGTATAATTAATGAAAAACGGCCGACGCACTCAGCTGAGACTTGTCGATTGCCGATTACCAATGGACAGCTGATGCAGCAAGAACAATAACAAGGCAGAATTAAATACCACAATTAGAGAGCTTAGAGTTTCATGAAAATATACACTTTCTGCATCTGCATCTACAACAGTTAATAATTAGTTATAAGAAATCAAATTTGTTAAAGTGGATAAATGTATTACATATGCTGTGCTATATCTATGTTTCACATTTTTCATTTTATTCCCACTCACTATAGGAATATGATGAAACGAATCAGAATCGATAAACGGTCCGAATCAAATAATCGATTTGCATTGACCTAGAACAAAAACAAAACATTATCTTATTAGTAGTAATTTTGTTTAAGTATTATTTCAAAATAAGTGGATATTAAAAGCAAATTTTGTGATAATGCAAATAACGTTGGCTCTCATTAAGCCGCACATCTTAAAGAATGTGTACGCACTAAAGCAAATCAAAGAAATCATCAATGAGAACTTTACAGTGTTGGATTCCAAGGAAGTGCATCTTACGAAACAGCTGTCCGAATGCTTTTATGCAGAGCATAAAAACAAATTCTTTTACAACAGATTGACGACTTTCATGGGCAGGTGTGACAAAATATGTTAAAAGCACAAAATATTTTATAATTTCAAACGTTAATATTGTGTTCAATTTCTTGGAACAGTGGTCCCTGTTTAGCATTTATTTTGCAGTCAAATAATAGCATTAAAAAGTGGCGGTCTCTTATGGGTCCGACAAAGGTCTTTAAGGCTATTTATGATCAGCCTGAGTGTATACGTGCGATTTATGGACTCTCAGATACGCGTAATGCCTGCCATGGTTCAGACAGTGAGGAGTCAGCGAAACGTGAAATTTCTATACTATTTCCGGAATATGCAAACACAAAGGAATCAGC
The DNA here is from genome assembly GCA_037040105.1 of Amiota albilabris. NCBI lineage: Eukaryota > Metazoa > Arthropoda > Insecta > Diptera > Drosophilidae > Amiota > Amiota albilabris. The sequence continues at coordinate 80,189 of JBANCV010000112.1, read as the reverse complement.
AGCGGCACCATTATCAATGTAGCCACAATATTCTACTACATATTTATGTGTGTGTGGCTGACTTGTCTATATTCCAAATTATTTGTAATGATTCGAGTAAACTGATTTTACCCATATGCCGAGTTCGAGTTCATGCTTTGCATACAAATTTCACTCGTGCTTTTAATGAATTGAATAGAATGGACCATAATCATCATGAGGCATGCAAATTTTAAGCACATTTTAGTTAATGTTGTGAGTCCACACTATTCAGATCAAAGCAGAAACAAAATCATAAGAATCTTCCAGAATTTTATACTTATTGTTTTAGTTGAAAGAAATAAAAGTATTCCTGAGACTTCTGACAAGGAATTGAATTCAAAATTACAAGTTCAAGGCAAATCTAGTCATCTTGTGTGGCTACTTAACCATAAAATTGAATCAAATATAATATAGAAAATCAACAGATATACTCTTCATACATAAGGCAAGGTTTTTGTGGGTAAGTGTACCTATCATGAACCATGAATTGACTGAATATTGCCTATGCTGCATTGTACCATTTACCTCTCTCAACATAAATATAAGTAGACAATTTATACCAAAAGAAAAGTAAACCAACAAAATAAAAGACAATTTTGTTACAATAGTGTGTATCCATTAAATGAGTATTTAATTATTAATTTGTCTGTTACATAGACTTTTGCATGATATTTGTAATTAATGGAAGGAAACATCATTAACATTGAAAAGAGGGTACCCAATCTAATCAGATCATTATTTTCATGTTCATACATCATTTCTTTCAGTTTAATAGCTGCAGATTATTGGCAAAAATATATACATCAATCCCACCTAATTCATTAACATTAGATGGAGGAAAAGAAATGCAAAATTGAATAAAACTTATGGAAATCATAAGTTATCCATTTCTATGGATATGAAACTTTAAATGAACTGTGATTTCGCAGGAACTGGCAAATAGGAAGATAATTGAATATTTTCAGAAATATGACAACATTATGTATGGAAAGCTACCCGGCGCTCCAGCAATGTTAAAATTATGTTCCGTTCAGCACTAATATTGTATTGTATCCTTCATCGCAAGGCGATAGCATTCAAGACTCTTCCAAAATGCCTCAATAATAATACAATACAATTAGCTATTAAATTAGTAAATTTTATCAAAAGTACTGACTCAAATGGACTTCGACCACTAAAATTCAAGACATGACAAGAAATGATAGAAACTGTAAAAACGCATTTGAATTCTGGTTTTATGAAGCAGTTCTGATATAAAATTGTAATTTCATATACTAAATTGGTGGATTTGAAAATGTTTTAGTTACTTTATATAAATAAACAAATATTATCTATCAGTCAGTCAGTCAGTCATCAATTTAATATGCCATAAACAATATACATACCTATGTATTTTCTATGGGCATGGAGTTCAACATTTCCTCAGTTAGAGACTGATTGAGTATGTAAGTTTCGATGGTCGAACTGACAATGGTTAACAGACTTGTTTTTTCTTAATATTACAAAGGTGAATTTTCCAAAAACTTGTTTATCAAAATAAAATCATACATAACAATTAAGTTAATTATTGTAGTTTTTGGTATTGTTGCTCCAATTCCGCATAAAACTCTTTATCCAAACTGTGGCAGTAACACATTGCTATGGCTACTAACAGTTTAAAGCACTCAGTCTTGATCATATAAACTACTTATGTACATACATACTACATAAATATATACATTAAATACATACATATGTATGGTAGATACATAAACGAATATGTTGACTATTGTCTACTGACAAGACAGATAGTTTGTTTACCATATACAAAAAGTTACTAGGTAATGAGTGATAATGTAAACTTCTCCAGAAAAGACTTTAATCCGTTAATCGGCAATCAACATTGGGATTTTGAATAATCCCGAATATGGCAAAATTTACTTTTTAACGCCACTCTTGATGAAACATTCATTCCCTGCAAGCTTGACGCATTTGGATGACTGGTCTAACAACAGGTAAGTAGTTTATGAACATAATTTCGACCACTAAAAATGGATATAAATAGTTCAGCAAATATGGTATTCTAATACCCTACACTCAGGTATTAAAAATCCGTCAATATATAAAATATGTAAATATGTATAATTATGATCTTTTAAATAATGACATTTATAGAAATTATTGTAATTCAATTTGTTGTTGCTTATAACATTTACAACCTTTAATATTGTATTGTATTTGAAATTTTTTGTATAGGTTATTGGAGTGTTGAGTCTAGCCGAATGTGACACTCTTGTACATGTTTCCTATTTATTGTTGTTTGTTAGTTTTACGTAAATAAAAATTTCTCTTAAACATGCGGCAAGATGTTGGAATTAAACCGATAAAACCGTTTCTCATACACAGTTAAATTTTAAACATTGCAGCAAGAAGACGCATGCGCGTATATCATCCATCGCGTATATCTCTCGTTCTCTCGTTAGCTACTGATTTTCCCTTCGTTTTCAAGCTTATTACACAACAACCCAAATGTCTCAAGTTAAATATAACGCAATCAGACTCTCATGCGTAGCTTTTGTATTGAGTTTATTATGCAATTCGTGGGCAGTACCGGTAGCTTATGAAGACTTGGTCAATAAGTCTGAAGCTGTTGATCAATTCAGTAATAATTTCGATAATGTTAATGATAACATTGCCACAACCACCACCAACAACAACAACAACAACAACAACACAACTTTAGTAGGTGAACATTCACAACCAGAGCAACGGTGGTCCGAGCCTAGTGACTCTGCATTTAAGGTAAGATCACTAATAAAAGTTAATTTAAACGTACTAAATCATCGGCTTGTAAAATTACAGATCTCGCTTCTACCAGAAGAGAAAAAAACTTTAGAATCGGTAAATCTTGAATATGAAGGTATACAATCCAAAGTCTTAAGTGCTTATGATAACAGCCACAAGAAATACGCTGAGGTATCGCATGTAAGATCACCATAATTATTTTGTTTTTTCATTTTGATTCTTAAAATCTCTGAATTCTCTGTAGCCTGTAGCAATATTAGACACCATCAGTGAACATGAAAAATATGGGAACAATGGAGATATGTTCGATGCCATTTCGAAATCAATTGTCAATGGCTATGAAGCATTTTCAAATTTACTTAATACCCTCATAGAGGTGAGTTAAAAATTATAAACTAAGAGTTTTAAAAGTCTGTATAGTATGTGACTTAACTTACATATGTAGATTGGGGAAGGTCGAGAGTAAGTCATCTCGATTGAGGTCTATTGTAAAATCTATGACAGATTGATGATCAGTTAAGAAATACTGTACATAAATTAAAAGATATACGCAAACAAAATTAATTTGTATTTAGGCAGAAAATTATAGGTTACCTATCCATATTTCAATCTACCAATCTGAAACTTAACCAACTTTCATTAAATTTCTCCATTATACAGAAACCAAAAGAACTCACACGGACCATTTCAAAAGGCATTACAGCTCAATTGGATATAATCGGTGGTAAAATTGTTGGCCTTTAGGATGTGTACATCTCCAATAGTTTCCTGGACATTGAATGTGGAAATTTTTATAACGGTTTCAACTATTAGATACTGATCTTTCGGATTTCATGTAGGAGAATAGTTTCTAAAGAAAGAAAAGTATAATAGTTTTTTTTTTTTCGTTTTTACCTTTTACTAATTTCGATTTATAAGAATTACATATATAGTAATAATAATAATAATAATAGTAATAATAATATTATAATAATAAATTAACAATAATAAATAAATAATCAATGTGTAGGCAGTTTTAGGATTTGTTGTTGCTTTTCGCTCTTCTTTTTCTCTTTGATTATATTCATTCAATTTTCGAATAATCATAGCATATTAGCAGCTTCAATCTTCCCAACTACTTGTCCCGGTATGTGGATCAATTGACGGCGAATAGGATTTATATGTGTCCGAGTCACGTTTGTGCTTTACTGTGCAGAAGAGCAGCAAAGATGTGATCAAACCGAAGAGCTGAACAAATGCAATACCAAGACCAATGGCACCGATTACATTCAACTGACCATTAAACCAAACCTGTAGCGATTGGGCACATCCTTTATCCCACCAAAGTATAGGATTTTCGGAGCTATTAAAATTAATATTCAGTGATTGAATTGATGAGGAAGAGACAATTGTAAAGTACTCACCGGCCGCAATCGACACGCATTATACTATCGCCAGAACCTTCGGTCAGTAGTGTACCACGCTGTTCGTAGATAGACCTGCAGCAGGATTCAGGCACCCAACGCTTCCCACTCCATGATTGTATGTCGTACCAATCTTCATACGATGAAACACCACAGCACTCAAACTAAACCCACAATTATTTCAATCAATAAACCCCATAATTCCAAAGATCCATCGGTATGTTCGATAACAACTATGTTTATACTTACAGATTTTTGTACGCTGTCCCATATAGCAGCGACAGATGGTGCAACCAAAGAGCCACGATCACTTGCATTGTAATGTTTATCAATACCGAAACGTAGCTCGTTTGCTAACGTTCGTCCGAGACCTCCACGGAACAGGAATGCTACTGAGCCGATAAGGAACTCGCTTAAAAATAGCACCACAATCATCAAGAAGTACTGTAAGTTAAAGACAATAGTTTAAATAGGATCGAGCAAGTCTGTAATCAAAGTACTTACAAACATTAGTAGGCACCTCGATTGTATCCAAGCGCCGCAACATCCAAAGAACGAGACAACAAAGCCTACAATGCCAATGCCCATGAATACTGTATCTGCGCTCAGCGCCGCATGCTGAGGTAACAGTGTGGCGTAACCCTCATAGGATAAATGTAACCAGATGCCAGCACCAAGGAAAGCACAGCTACAAAGCTGTCAATTGATTGATATCCATTAAATAAAGAATAGAGTTCACATTTCAATTTTTGATACATAAAATACATATCGTAATTCCCATTTTGACCCAATTCAATCTTAACAAAATTCTTTCCTATATCATATACTATGTATATGTATAGTGTCAAATAGTGTACCGATAATCTATAGCCCCAATTAAAAATGATGGTTCGAATATAGTTTTGGAAAACTACAATATTATAATGCATATTATATTGGTATTTCCACTGAAAGCTAACTAATTTTGAAATAACCTGATTTATTTTATGATGTATTATAACTTTATGACAAAGTTTGTAACACACAGAAGGAGATATCAGAGACCAAAGAAGGATATACCTATCAATACATATATTCTTGCTCAGCTCAGCTCGACGAGACGAGTTGATTTAGCTATATCCATCTGTATGCATTCAAACTAGTCCTTCAGTTTCTAAGCTAGAGAGCTTAAAGTTTTATTTTTTGTCGGAATCACACGAATCGGATCTCTTGGAGGGGTGTCTCCCATTTAAATCAAAATTCAAATTCATGTTCTAATTCGAAAAACTTTTTTGTTTGTTATGTTATCAAATTGAAATTTGGATTCTACTTATAAGTGTCTGATTAATATCCATCAACTATGTGAATTTCAAGATCATAAGATTACAGAATCTCATACCTCCCATACAAATATTGTGGTCTCACTGTTAAAACGCAGTATATGTGTATACTGGCTCTACCGTAAACATAAGTCCAACCAATATTAATTAATTAATAATTCTGTATGCTGAATCACAGGAGCAATGTCATTTAGGTAGAAAATGTTTCCCTAAGGGTTGCGTGAAAAGTATTACAGCTTCGGCACAACCAAAGACAGCCTTCTTTCTGGTTTGTTCTCGATTTCTATTTCAATCAAAATATCAATGTTACCTCGATCACAAATAATCCAAATTTGGCAAATTATTGTTAAATTACATTACCCAAAGTAAAATGTTGAGCCAACACAAGGTTCTTCGTATGCATGAGTAGCCGGCATTACCCATTTTTGTACCAAAGTTCTATGTTAATGAATGTTAAGAAGGAAGAAATCTGAAATATTAAAATGTATATGTAATAAATTATTGCACAATATTATTATAACAGACTATATTTTTATGGATCATATTTTGTATGTAATATCTTTCAAACTATTGCAAATTAACACTTTGTCGCTTATACTAGAATCGGTGCATCGGTGCATTAAAGACCTCATATAGTAGCATTATATGCTATCTACTATTTGTACAGCTTAGAAATGTTGGTAAGATCAGTTCAGTTTAGTTTAGTTTAGTTAAAAAAAAAAATATAATAATTTGAACAAATGATGAACGACCAACTTACGTACAATATTTACTATAGACTAAATAGATAACATAAATCGCAATAAGTTTGATGCATTTAGAGAACTGGCAAGTTAGGAAAGAATCTAAAAAACCCAAACGTACGTGTGGACTACTTAATCAGAGTGAGGTGGAGGGCGTTCATAAAATACCAACAAATTTGAAACTAAAACGGTTGGCTGTCGCTTATTTTCTAATTTAACTTAATAGCATGCTCGATTTAATAGCATTTGATGCTGGAAATTGCGATTTATTGCGAGAGGCCTCGGGTAAGCACAGAAGTGGAAGCTTTACAGCTATACAGCTATATAATAGTTTGAAGTATGTGCGACGAGTACATACAGACAGAAGATACATGCATATGACCGACCGTATGTAGTATATCTAATGTTTACATGTTTAATGTATGAATTTCAGTGATTATGAATTGGATTATATGTTAGGAAGTAACTACACTATATGGTATACATATGTTTGTATGTATTCATAACTCAATTGATAAAAAAAATATTAGATACATATAATGCTTTGCTTTTGTATTTTGTATAACAATAATGCAGATCGTTATTAATCTTAAACTAATATTTCATCTATAATATACACATATGTACTAGTAGATGCAAAATTATAATATTGTACTATTGTAAATGGAATTACTAGAAAGAAGCTAAAGATATTTACCTACTTCTAAAATTGATCCATAAAGCAGAAATGTTATTTCGATTTAATGATCTTGGTTTTCTTAGAGGCGCCTCTTAAAACAGTTTTCACAAAAGAATTACCCAGTGTACTTTGTTGGCTCTAAGACATACATACATATTTTGATTCACATTTGGAGTATAAAGATCTTCTATAAAAATATTTCATAAAGCCAGGCTATAACCATGCATAATTTCCACAGTTTTGGAGATACCACTTTGAATATACATATATAAACAACACATTATCCACTACTCTCTCTCCCTCTCTCTCTCTCTCTCTTCCTTTAATCCTCAAAATATCATTTGGACACATTTTACACTAGATATAGTATGAATTTGAAAACCCTTGTTGCATTAATTTTGATCAGCAGAATTATCATAATATAATCATCCGAAAATTTTGAATTTCATGAAATCAGTTTAATAAATACAAAAAATAATTGGTTACCCAACTCAAATAACTATAAATAACATTCCATATATTGAATAGGTTAAAAAGTTTTGCTTAAAAATTGGTTCACTTATATTCAATTATACATACATACATACTTAGTAAATAAAATATGAGAATAATATTAATGTTCTAAGAAATAATTACTAAATAAGTACTACACAATAGAACCCTAAATTTTTCATAAGAACAATTCCCGAATATACAATTCTTTAAGTTTTCTTTTCACTGTGTCTTTTTTCTTATTAGATTGGGAAAGTGCGGCCTCATTTGGACCTAATATTGTAACACACAGTATGCAATTTTACAGAACTCTGTTTGCAATAAATAATCCCATCGCATCCCATCACTTCCTTTCGCTGTCCATGTACCAGAAATGCTACAATTGTTGTGCAGCGATAAAATTTAAAATTCTAGGTCATCTTAATTAAAATTAACATGAGTGTAAATGGATTTAGTTGTTAACTCTGTGTAATTTTTTTAATACATATTTATCAAAAGAAATGATTTAAATGAAATATAATTTTTTTGACATACCATCTTTTCCAGAGATCGCAACACAACAAATAGGTACATATATGTTATGGCTGAAGAAAAATTTCATACAATAGATCTACCTTAAGTAGTAACTAAGATTTTTTTGTTTTTTGTTTTTTTTTTTTTAAACTTAAGAATGATTTAAATGTTTCATGTGGTGGTCTGATCATTTCCATGTAGATAGATTTATACATATGTAATTGGATGTGTTACTGTTATGAGATCCCGGATAGATGGATGGATGGATGCTTCCTTTAATGCATTACAAACATCAGAGCAAAGTGTGATGTCTATAATAATAAAAGTATAGTACAATAGGTACAAAATATATGTAAATAAATAAAGAAACACGCACCAAGTTTTTAATGAAGCATTCTTTGCAACCAGTCTGAGAATTTTATTTATCAATTTTTGTAATTTAAACAACTTGTAAAATGAATAATGTTTTATTATTATTATTATTATCAAATCATATGGATATGTTGGCGATTTAACAAATCGAATATTGTATTTGCTTATACATATGTATATATGTTTGTATATCAAAGCACTTTAGTATGTTTGTTTTCGGTTTGGTTGGGGCTTCTGGTACTTTTTGCGTTTGCGATCTTTGCTCACCAAATGTTCAAAATAGACTAAATTTTTGGCGCAGTTAAAAATACTTACGAAGACAATCACTATATTGTAGTGGTGGTGGTGGTGGTCGTGGTCGTAGTTGTGGTCGTCGTGGTATCAACAACGACGACAATAAAAACTCATCAAATTCAGCGCATCCGCCACATACGAGTATATTGTATGTCTATATAGATCTATATAGATACACATAGGCATACATAGTACAACGACGTGCATCTGTAAGTGTTAGTCAGAGCATTGCAACTTGTTTCCACACTAAGCGCGTTATTTTGCCCTGCATTGCATCTGCATCATGAGAGATCATGAATCCAATAAATCTATTGTCGTACTGTTCATTCATTCAACATTTCACTTTTCTCCACTTTATTCGTATAATAAAAAAGTTCACTCTTTTTCAAGTGATTTCATATATTCAATATATTATGATCAAAATTTTTATAATTCCATTTTTATTTTTTATGTTATACTATATATTGGAAGTCTGGAATTTTACACATTGATCTTTTATTTGGTTGAATTTGGTTGACAACATCACTCTGGACCGTTATTATCTGGGCAAAGCTCTGTTGGATGAACAGCACTGGGATTTCGACAATTGATCTTTGTCATCATATCACATCTTATGGGCTTAAAGACATCTAGGGAACCTACCATAGATCATATTAATACATACATACATATGTTACATAGATAGACTGGCTTTTATGTTAACCCATTATCTACGAGTATATAACCCATATAATACAATATATTCCATTCATACGATCAATTTTAAGAAACATTTAATTTAAGATTTGGATAGTAGACTCTAAATATTTACAAAAAATAAAATTATATAATAGTTTAAAGAAGGATCGAATGTTTTGTTGTACATGATTTAACTGCATATTGATAATGTGAGAACTTATCACCAAACTATTTGAAAATTTATACGTGAAACTTACAATGAAAGTTGTTTTGAAGCGATACGAATAAATGGAGGTTGGAGTTCTTCTCAGGTTTACTATAGTAAGTAGCATTAAATTTAGATGATTTAGTACTGCATAAATTGTGCAGAGGGCAAGACAGAGCTTTCTGGTACTGCCATACCATACAATTGGATGGTCTTTGGTGGCTTAGAGGGATCATAATGCTGATGCATGACATTGTGCTGATCTCTAAGAACATTGTTATGTTGTTGCTGCATGAGACTACAATGTTGCTGGGCGGTGTAGAAAGGATTCTGCTGCTGATGTTGCTGATGCTGATGCTGTTGCTGCTGCTGCGGTTGGAATGCCGATTGTGATTGAAGTCCTGATCGAGAAGCAGAAGTGCTGCCACCAATTTCGTTTGGCAGTCGAGTACTCTCCATTAAGCTGGCAGGTGTAATTTGGGGACAGTTTTGGTACAGTTGCTCCAATAATTCATTTTGCTGCTGATTAAATCGCCGTTGCTGTAATAAGTAAGCCTGATATGCAGCTTGCATTTGTTCGGAATAAGTCGGTGGTGGAGGAGTGCTTGGGTGCAATAGTTTATGCTGATTATATTGATGCTGCTGCTGCGATATTGGTGGTGATCTAGGGAGCATCGATTTCGGCTGCTGTGACGGTTGTGGCTGCTGCTGTTGATGCTGCAGCTGTTGATGCTGCAACTGTTGATGCTGCTGCTGTTGCAGTTGCTGTACATACTGTTGAAGTTGATGCTGCATATGTGCTGGTAAATTGGAGATCATCATTTTGAGCTGATTTTGTTGTTGTAGTTCCGCTGCCACTGCTTGTTGGGCTGCCTTGGTTCTTGTTGTTGTTTTCGTGCGCCCAGTGAAGCTGGGACTGCTCTTGGAGGATGCAACTGCATACCGATGCGATGGTACTGTTTCAAATGTCGGTATGCTAACAGCTGCTCCGCCAACAGCAGTATGGTACTGATTATGATTACCATGGACTGTTCCACATTGAGCAGGATATTGCTGCTGAGTATAATTTGTTAGACCAGGACTATATTCATTTTGCACATCAAACCATTGAGGGGGGTTCTATTGAAATTTTTTATCAAATGAATCGGTTAGTTTAAGGATAGTACAAATGATATATGCGCTTACAATATTTATTTTAAGGACAGATTGCAATTTTTTATGTATTCTTGATCATTATGATAAAATGTAACTAAAGAGCTAAAAAAAAATAAATTTTGTGTGTTGGGTCAGTTGCTTTCAATTGGCTAATTGGCTCCCCAAGACAAGGCTCCAGTTGCAGTTGGAGAATATTCAATTAGTCTGAAGTGTTCCTAAATATATAGGTATATACCTATTAAGACTCCACTAATGCTGCCTATTGTTTGAAATCTTACACATAAAAGCCAAAACCTACAACTTTTCAAAATCATGTTTTGTGCCCAATGCCAGAAGAGTTTTGGACCCTTCTTCAGCCTGATTTACTTACCAGCCACGTTGATCGGGTCGTTCTAAGAGTATCGCTCTTTCGCTTTTTACATCCTGCCTATGTGCATATGTAAGAGAAAAAAAAAAATGGATAAAGATAATGAAAATTGGGAACAACATGAAGTTGTCACTTACCATATGCGGAGTGTTATGCAAACGGGTTTTGGTGCCTTTCATTTTCTTTACACTTTTGTTGACTTAAAATTTTGTTGAGAAATTTAACAATAAATTTTTATAATTTTGCCAGAAAGTTTTTTTATGAAAATGTCGGGAAGAAAAAAGTAAAATACGAAATACTTCTGTTTGATACTAGAAACTGATAAAAAATAAAATGATATAAATTGAAACTAAGCTTTTTAGATATAGACAATTGACATGTTTTTCTATGTTTACTTTCGTTAATATGAACCCCACAACGAAGGGCGATCAATAATTACCCGCATTTTAGGGCAAGTGTTGTTTCAGGATATTATGATGTTCTATAAAATAATTTTTGAAGGAATGTCATATAAATAGAATAGAACTTTTGTAATTTGACAGCAATAAAGAAAATTGTTTATCGACCAAAGATGAAATGTTCCAGATGGTGGTTTAGTTATTATATTGTACATACTCATATGAGATAAAGGAATCATGGAGTGACAACTGTCACGGTTCGATTTACCTCTATCGAATCAAATGCCTCTACAATAGATAGAGCGTATAAATTGCATATTTTAAAAGGCAAATCGTAGACATTTAATGAAGCAAAAGCGATCTTTCATCAAGACAATCTATAGATTCAAACGTGCCCACGACCGATAAACAAAATTGACGATTTTGCTAACTGCACTCATCAAATTTTCCATATTTAACCCCCTACGAATATTTCTTATTTGCAAACCTAAAGAATGTTATATTATAGTGAGTAATTAGTTTGGACCAGAACTCTTTCTCTTTTACAATGTTTCTTAAATAGTTGAGTATTTTCATTTCACCCACCCAATGATTCTTTTTGTCTCCAATGCATTCATTTCATGTCGGAATTGCAACCATAATTAAATTTTAGAATCACAAAATCAAATTTTCATGTAAACGTGAAAATATTTTTTATATAAAACACTTAATGTATATAGTCCCTCCAGTAATTAATTCAATGTGATATTTGCCATTTAGAGATAAAATGAGAAAACAATAATTTCAGTTCCATCGACAACTATACATACTATACAACATTGCTCACAAAGATTTACATTTGGGATAACTATTTCATACAGTATAACATTAAAGGGACAATGTAATTTAAAGTTGTCCGATGTTTTACTAAAGTTTGGAGTCTCAAATATACAAGATATTCTTGACAACTTCATTACATTAAATATTTCAATTTGAGATTTCCGGATTCTCTTTTAATGCGTCACAAACATTATGAAAAAGTGATAATACCATTCATCCAATATGTGAAAAGTATTAAAATCAGATCATATATTGCATGTTTAACAAGGAAAAACAAAAAAAAAAAAATATTGATATTAATGGTTATCAAGCCCCCTTCATAAAAGCAGTTGTCCATATCAACTCAACTTAATGTAATGAAGTGGGTAAAGGGTATAAAAATTCAGATCAGTTAATCGTGTACCTCGTTAGCCGAACGCAAGCTGCATTTCGTTGAGACCACAACAGATTTCGTGATAAGATCGGACAACACCACGCCAGTTTAAAATGATGTACCACTATTCATTCATTCCCAGCACAACATCGGAATTGGTAATACAAAAATAAGTTAATCTCAGCTAAACTCAGAATATATGTGGAATATGAAAAATCTGTTGGCACTGCCACTGGTGCTATTAATGCTACCGGCAGTGGTACCAAGGCCTCAAAACCCATTGGAGATGGGTGCCATGACGATTGCAGGAGTTCTTACCGAGACGGTACAAAGTGGTGGTGCTATGCGCAAGGATATCGACATGGAGACTCCATTATTTGCATTACGCTCAAAGTCAGAGATCGGTACGGGTGACGCAATACGTCCACGCTCCAACTCCGATTCAGATTCAGATGAGCATGGCAGGCGACGCAAACGCGATGCAAACCATAATAATACCTCGATATGGCAGCCTTCGTCTCATAATCGTATTAAACGTTCGCCCTGCATATGGAATACGGCTGGCGGTGGCGGCAACGGTGGTGGAGGCAACGGCAACAATGGCGGCGGTGACGAAGACTACACTGATCCAGTTGAAAATAGAAGACGAAAGCGTGCCAAACAACGGAAACACACAGCTCGACAGAGTAAACGCTCAAGTTCCAGCAAAACACGTAAGACCAAAAAATCATATGGCATTGATCAGGGCATGTATATAAAAAATCGGCTGTGGCGCACTCGTCGTCAAATCCAAGGTATAACAGAGAACGATATGAATGAGAACAAGGGAATATTCGGTCAGAATATCGGAGGGAATACTCCACCGAAAATTACCGAATGGGTGCAAGGCATTTGGGACTCCTTTCTGAATACGATGACAGATGTCACACAGTATATGAAGCAAACTATTACCACCACCCAAAGGGAAACTCTCAGGTCTTAAATTTTATATGACACATATTGACGAGGGATAAAAATATTTTTTTTTTTTTTTTTTAATTAGCAATTGTAGCACAATGTACACGTAAACTAATCTTTAAATTAATCTATATAAGTATATATATGATATATCAACATACTTATGTATATAATTAACTACAATTAATGGGATTATTTTGAGTAACCAGTTTAGATAAGAAGATACTTATTTGTTCATGATATTGTATTATAAATTTCTGAATATAAAAAATAAAAACATGTTTAATAAAGCGGTTTTTCTTTTGTATATATCATCATCGTACATACCAGAATAGTTCCAATGTGGATATTTGTATAAATATATACTTGTACGATATACAATAGTAATTTTTATTCTCGACTATATCGATAATTTTTAAATGTGATTAAAAAAAAATTCATCTTAAAGACTAAAATATTCTATGTATATAAACATTTACAGACAATAAGACGGGCAGACATTACTGGCAGGAACTTAGCATACATGTATATAAACTTATTCACTTAGTATAAAGTTATAAAACTATTAATGATTATGTGAAAACTTATACTGATCCCGTAATTGTTTCTTTGCTTTCATGTTTTTTCAAACTGTCTAAACGACCGAGAAGACTGAGTACAACAGGCAGCAGTATCAGACCATGCACAGCTCCGATAAGGACAATACCCAGGTACATTCGGAAATAGTAAACCTGGAATACTTGTGATCTAGAAAAACCAAGTACAAATATGCCAGCAAATTTAGTAAACGTAATTCCAGAAAGAACACTGCTGCCGGTTACAATGAGGGCGCGTTGAGCTCGATCTTGTGCAGTTCCATTACCATTCTTAAAGGCTCTTACAATATGAGATATAAACTCAACACCTATGCCAACGCATACGACTAAATTAACCAGTGAAATGGCATTAAGTGTTATGTTCCATGCCCACATCAAACCACCCATATTTATAAGTATGCATAGGACCATAAACAGGACTATAACAGATGAAATAATATCTAGACCGGTTAATATAAGAGTCACCAGAAAAATTGCAAGTAAAGATAGACCTAATGAGACCAAAACGTCGGTCCAAATATTCAAATATTGCTCATAGAAAATAAAGAACACACAGTAGGGGAAAACGGTTACATCCATATCATTCTCTGCAAACATATTATTGATCTCCCTAGCAACTCGTTTCGCTTCAGCAAGAGCTGAGGAAAACTGTGCAGAGGTCGTTGAAGTTGTTGAATATTGCATGAAATATGTGTCCAGAATTGAAGCGAGACCTTCATCGTCCAAAGTGTAAACAACCGCCTATTTAGAGAAAAATTTAATATTATATGTAGGCCATCATCGTTATTATTATTATTATAAAATATTTACATCAGCATATGCTGCACGTCCCGCTTTCGCACATTCCGCATCTGGCAAATCAAAGAGAAAGTGAGGAACGTATCTTTTAAATGTCTCCTCATTAGGGCGTAGGCCATCCTCTGTGAAATCTCGCTCACAAGGTATGCAATCGTCACTCTTCGAATCTGAAAGTGTTATTCAGATGATCATTAAAACAATGATAAACGAGACCAGATATATAATTGCAATTACTACTTACTGCTCGCACAAAAGCTGCCATCTGTTGAATTTACTTTGCAGCAATCACTTATACTTAGCCAGTCTATATAATCGTCAATCCAGGAAGATGCTGGACGTGAGAAATGAGTTATCTCTGGGTAACGCGATTGTGTATATAACTGAACGGCAAGCGAATTATTGTTACACTTGACGCCTCCGCAAATCAAATTTTGTTGCTCCGGTTCAGTGAAGTTGAGTCCTGGCTTAAGCACCCAGTAGACAGGGGGGCCCATTGACAATAACTCATCCATGTAGCGAAAATATTTTGCCACATGAGAATCCTTTGGCATAGACATCTCTTGTTCCAAACCGACTTCAATTGATGGTGCTACCATAAGTGACAAACAAGTCACTATGGTAAACAAAGTCAGTACGATTATTTTAACAGGTCTGCAAATTATTATGTTATATAAAGTTAAAGTACTAGAAGGATGTGTATAATTAATTCCGAACTTACTTTAAGAATAAAAACGGCGCATAGAACTTTTTAAAGATCTTCTCAAGAAAACCAATTTCCTTTTTCAATAGTTTGTCTTTCCCACTCCGAATACAACAAAATATATCAAGACGCCCTAACTCGTAGCGCTTCTCGTCTATAGCCATAAGTGCAACAAACGCTGTGATTTGTAGGAAGAAGTCGAAAAGAATTGCCGCAGCCGCGTACATGGCAAATGTCTTTACGGCGGGCATGTCCGAAAGGGCACCAATTGCAAAACAAGCGAATTCCGATGCTGCTGATTGTAAAATAGATGGTCCTGCTTCTCCAATAGCTTCGCCTATTGTCTCTTGTAAGCTATTGAAGCGTGAACGATCTAAGCGTTGATACGTATGAACTATAATGAATATGTTGTCGACACCAACAGCCAAGACCAGGAAAGGAATGACTTCAATCGCCAGCATAGTTGTGGTAACTTGTAAATATCCCCAAAATCCAAGGCTGCATACAATAGAGGCAAGTACGATGACGATCCCACCAAGAGCTAACATAATTTTTGATTCTTGAAAGAACCCACAGAAACTACGGAATCGACCGAGTGCTATGGCCACGTAAACAAACATTACGATATAACTGATGATTACGGTAAGTGCTTCACCATCTGATAATTCCACTATAGCATCTTGAATTGAACGTTCAGCGGAAAATGCTATGTCTAATTCGTCGCTCGTATAGTTTTTCAAAAGATCAATAAATTTCTTTTCCCAAATTAGATTTTGTTCCAGGCGTGATTGATTCATTTGATTTCTGCCAAGGAATGTTAAAACCAAACCTGTTGCTAAAAGGTAATCTGGATCATCACCGACTTGCACTTTAGGCATGCCACCAACTGCAATGGCTGGCTCAATTGGGCCTCCAAATGGCCCAAAGCAATCCTCCATCATAGGGACTCTAGGATGGGTTTAAATTAACTGTAAATTAAACATAACCACATTTAGATGCAAGCTGCTTACCTTAAACAATCTTCGAGTTTATCCAAATAGTTAATCGTAAGACCGTTTGCATCAATATATTCGGAATTGAAGCGTTCAAGGTCATTTTGAAAATATCCATATATTGAAAGTACCGTACAATCATCAATAGTAGCCTCTTGACCAGCATATATCATGGGCGCATAGCATATTTTATTTAGGCCAACATCTTCATCACCATCCATGCCAATGGCAAGAATAGCTTCTTGCAATTCGAATACTTTGAGTAAAAAGTTTTTTTCATAAGCTGGTCCAAATGTGAGTACGTTATTGGTAGTATTATGGGTAAACTGTAGTAATATAATACATATTTATAAAAACAAAGAAACCACAATAAATAATTTAATTGCAATAGACTTACATAGTTCTGATTGGTGGGTTTTATAAACACCTGATTGGTGCGATAGAAGGGACCGAAGTGTTCGTCAAAATATTCTTTCTCTATGCGAGTTTCACTTTTTTCACTAGCCCAAAGTTCTACTGGGTCAGTTGTTACTGACATGTAACGCATACCATAGCCGAAGGCTGCAATTATCCATGAGCATATAGCTAAGATAAGAACAGGATTCTGGGCACAAAATGTTGCCCATCCACGAAAGCCCTTATTTATGAAGTTACCGTAAAGTGTTGGCATATAAACCTTCGGTGACCAATGACATCGTGATCCCAAAAATATCAGAATAATTAGCACGGCACCCACAACCGTTCCAATAATAAAAGTAATACCATAAAGGCCAGCAATCAGAAAGCCTTCGTTCATTCCCGTGGGCGGATTAGTCAAGGGACAAGATTCATCACAGTCTATGCAGGCGCAAGCAAATGAGTTCTCATAAGACTCTGAGCAATTCAAGGGAAACGGTCTTAGCCGGTATTCCCCCTCAACTGTATTTGAGTCATTTAAAAATTTGTAATTAATCGGAAATGGTACATAGTCATTGATTTCGGTGTCTCCCATAAAGGTATACCACTTTCTGAAATCACACGTCTTAGCATTATATGCTCCACAAGCCAAATCCATGGCTGGACGACCCGTTTGACCATGTTGAATGCCAAGGCAACTGCGATAGATTTTCTCAGCACTATTTTCATCCAATCGATAGTCAATGCTTTGAACATATTCATGAGTACCTTCTTCATCTAAAAACATATTGTATGGTGTAAGAAATAGACTGTGATTCTGAGCACATGTCATGGCACATATAGTTAATCCCATATTCATGACACATGTTGGACAATGTGAATATACACCATCGGCCTGGGTCATGGAACTATCCATTGTGAAAATCTGATTTGCATCGCAGCAAAGTAATAGATCATCTATGATTAATTCGAAAAATAAAGAAAATTAATTCAAATGCAATCAGTATATCAGTGCGAGGGTAATTCGTAAAGTTCTGTAAGTAAAAAAAGTATCTTATCCTCACCATTTCCATCTTCACCTTTATACTCCTTGTACAAACTTGGGCATCGATGTTTGAATACTGCCTCGGCTTCACTATTATTAAGAGGCTGAGGCCCTTTATCATATGCTTTATTCACCCAGTGTTGACCCTGCATATGACTTTGCCCATACCAAATACATTTTTTATCAACTTCAGGTTCACCTTCATTTTGGGCATTCACAATCAAGTTGGGTATGCAAATCAAAACGATCAAAAAAATAAGATAAATGACCGAGATTGTTGATGGAACTGTAAATACATAATACAAGAATAAGAATTGTATTAAAATTATTTTAAAATTCTAATTTTATTTACAAATACTTTTCATTTCGCTGAGATAAATGTGAACGCATTAAAGAACGTTCAAACGAAATTTGAAAATTTTGAAACTTGTTAATAAGTGACTATATTCGAATATTCTTCAGTCGCGATCAAATTCAAACTACTCATCATTAATTAATAATTCGCAATGAAATCCAATCGATTCAACAAATGCGGCTATAAGATTTAAAACAATTGATTGACTATTATCGACAACCGATAAGATTTCCATTAACATTTCAAGATAAATCGGCAAATTCGCAGCTGCACACTGTCTGCTATTGGTATAGTTGGTGGATTTACAATTATTAATTAATTATTCTGTTATCTATCGATCATAGGCTATGGAATTATATCACTTTAATAGACATAAAACCAGAAAAATACCCAATACCAATAACGCGAGTAATACTAATATCAATTGCAACATTCCTAAAAAAACATAATGTAATCACACTTCAATTGCCTCAACAGTCAGGAATCAGGAAAGAAAAGACGTACTATATTTATTCAATAAAATATCATGATAATACTTTGGCTTAAATGTGTTGAGACATGGATTAATTGTTGCTAAATTAACATAGATCATCCATCATTGATCATGAAAGCATTTTGTTCCCATAATCCTTACTCGCTAATATTCTTATTAATATTACTATGATTATTAAGATATTAAGTAGATTTATGCAAGGTATATGAAAGTCTCTCAAACCTGAGTATATAAATATTTCTAATTTTTGTGTTACTCATTTCATTTAATCTTATCGTAATCACAGATTTCTGATAGCTATTAAACACCTGGCCAGTCTTTAAAATTCTTTTTTTGATTCCAAAATTTTTCGGTCGCCAGGTAGGTAGGCAGAGCTTAAGTGTACTAATAAAAGCGATAATAAAAATAGGTAGTAATAACAATATAAATATGTATGCACGATTTATAATTTCTGGTGAAACCCAATCTTTTTGGACACATCTAAAAGCTAATACAAGAAGTTGGGGCCAACTATTAGCGGAAATGCTGCTCCTCCACACATTTCAAAATGATTAATCAATATACAACATACATACTTGCATATGTATAATTCTAAACAAATATAATCTTAAGTTTAATAGAAATTTGTTACATATCTATACTAATTTGTATATACTAGGAAAGAACTACAATATACAAATATAAATGGTAATTTTAAGGAATTCAATCAACGTAATAAGTCGCTATAAAAAACTAAGTCAATCCAAACAGGACTTCATCGAATTTCTTAGTCTAGATTATGATATTCCTATACATAAGTATCCATATGTATGTATTACAATTTTTCTAAGCCAAGGGCAATAGCCAACAAAAGATCTGTTCTCTTTGCATGCATATGAATGTACATATCTATTCGATATTTAGTGGTATTCTTCAATTACAAATTTCTATTGTTCAGATAAACAATTTTATTGATCGGTTTATTGTCTATTTGTCAAGACATTCGATTTGCAATTGTGTCAACCAAGCTTTGTTAATGTTTACATCTGATGGAAAACAGAGTTGCTCCTTTTTTTTTTGGCAAATTACCGCGCAAATTAAATTTAAGTAAAATTGATATGAAATAATAACAATTTTACACTACATGCACTCGTAAAAATATGTACCATATACATATGTACGTACATACATGCATATGTATGTACGTATTTATATGGAATTTATAAGAATTTTCATGAATTATTAATACCTTATTAATATTTATTCGTTTTGTATGTTCATATGATATTCAATTTTGGGTTTGTTGCAATTTGATGCAATATTATAGAATTGTCATTATTAAACATTTTTATTTACTCTCTAAATCTAGTTAGATAGATTTTTCTTAGAAGGAAATAACTGTTTAAGTTTAATTAAAACTAATGGTATGTTGGTGCTGCCAACGTGTTGTATATATTTATGACTATGTATTCAATATATTCGGCGCTGCCAACTTGTTGATATTTTCGATAAAATTTCTATATACATTTAATATATTAATAAACACTTGTTAATTGACAATTTAATTTGTAATACAAGTTTTGTATCTTTAGAATTTACAATACAACCTAATTATTTATATCAATGTTAATTATAATAGTTGTTTGAGTTTGAAGACTGCTTACATTTTGCTTCAATCTGGTAACACCGGTGACGGTGTTGAATGTGCTGTGCAACAACTGAGCTCAAAATATATACAAAAATAAAAGTTAAAAAGTTTATAAGATATAAGATTTTTTTTTTATATTAAAATGCGTGATACTTGCAAATGAATAATTGTAATAAATAAAATAATCTAAATCACATTACTACGAAAGAGAAAACTCAGTAGGCCAATTTAATGTCATCATGGTGGTGGCCACTTTCCAATAGCGCAAAGTCGACGCATTAAAACTTGTATTCTTTACATTTGTACAACGACTATTATAAATTGAAAAACAGAACAGAAATCAAATTAATCTTTACGAACGCTGCTTGTTCATTGAGTCGGTTCAGGTTAGCATAATTTATGTTGTTGTTCTGTGTTTGTTCTCTAAGATTATTCATCGTTCTTTTGCCTCTCTCGCCGGTTTGTCATAAATTTAACACTTGAGTGAAGTTAGTGTTTTAACTTGAGTGTGTTGTGTTTGTTTTTTTTTTTTTTATAGTCGAGTCGGCTTACGTTTCACGAGCATTAATAAATTGGTTAAACCGAGTAGAAACCAAACTATCTAGACTGGATTGTATTCTGCCGAAGACGTTTTCACCGCCTTTAAGACTGACTTGTTTGCTGAATCGAATTAACAAAGTATTTATGTCTTTACAAAGCTAACATTAAGACACGTCAACAAGTACGATACGATACGGTGAGGACTTTGCAGTGCCAAAGACTCAATTGCCAAGAAGAAGTGAATGGTCAAGCGAAATTGAAAAGTCAAGTCTTACTGAGAATTCGAATAGAGTTGGAATTTTTAAATCATGCGTGTGAGTAATATACGCAGCGGGCGCATCTGCCGTATCGCGCTCGCTCTTCTTGTCCTATTGCCGCTTATCTATTTATTGGCTAACTGGTCTGAACACCATCGGCGCGTTCAAGATGCCTATCAAATGCGTTTTGATTCTCCGCGGCGACATCAGCGGCTTGAAAATAGACCACGCGAGGTGCCTAGATTAGTTGAAGGTAGGTGGTAGAAACATTCAATACCATTGCACTAAATCATACATGAACAGAAATACACAATTTATATGTAGATTTATTTAAGTTAGTTACTGAACTGAGCCATAAATCGGATACTGATATACACACATAAAGAACTGCACTTCTTGTTGTTGTTGTGTGACTGCATTTTCTTTTGTATTCTGCTTACACAAAAGCATATGGAAATATGATTCTAATTCTAATGAATTCATTAGCTTTATTTGTATTAATGTGTGTATGTGTGTGTTTCTCTTTATGCACAGGTCTCGGTAATTTTGAACCGAAAAATGTGACGCCACGTAGTGGTCCGGGCGAGAATGGTGAGTCTTATATACTTTCGCCCGACAAGAAAAACCTTGCCGATGCATCGGAGATGGAGTATGGTATGAACATTGCATGTTCAGATGAGATTTCCATGCACCGTTCTGTGCGTGATACTCGTCTAGAGGAATGCAAACACTGGGATTACCCATACGATCTGCCAAAGACCAGTATTATAATTGTCTTCCATAATGAGGGCTTTTCAGTGCTAATGCGTACAGTGCATTCAGTGATTGACCGTTCACCAAAACATGTTCTACACGAGGTTATACTTGTTGACGACTATTCCGATAAACAGGATCTAAAAGAGAAGTTGGAGGAGTATATTAAACAGTTTCATGGTCTAGTCAAATTGATACGCAATAAAGAACGTGAGGGTCTTATACGGACACGTTCGCGCGGAGCTTCGGAAGCTACAGGTGAGTGTGATAAAATTAAATTTGTCGATAAATCAAACTAAAATATTATGGGTTAGGCGAAGTAATAGTCTTCTTGGACGCACACTGTGAGGTAAATACGAATTGGCTGCCGCCATTACTGGCACCCATTTATCGTGATCGCACCGTTATGACTGTGCCAATTATTGACGGCATCGATCACAAGAACTTCGAATATCGCCCTGTGTACGGTAATGATAATCATTTCCGTGGTATTTTCGAATGGGGCATGCTGTATAAGGAGAACGAGGTACCGCGACGTGAGCAGAGGCGTCGCGCTCATAACTCTGAGCCTTACCGCAGTCCAACGCATGCTGGTGGACTATTTGCCATAAATCGCGAATACTTTCTGGAATTGGGCACGTATGATCCCGGTCTGCTTGTTTGGGGTGGCGAGAATTTCGAGCTTAGCTTTAAAATATGGCAGTGCGGTGGCAGTATTGAGTGGGTGCCATGCTCTCATGTTGGCCACGTCTATCGCGGATTTATGCCGTACAACTTCGGCAAGCTAGCTCAAAAGAAGAAGGGCCCATTGATAACAATTAACTACAAGCGAGTGATCGAAACATGGTTCGATGATACGCATAAAGAATATTTCTATACTCGCGAGCCACTTGCCCGCTATTTAGACATGGGCGACATAAGTGAACAAGTGGCTTTAAAGAAGAGACTGAACTGTAAATCATTCCAATGGTACATGGACAATATCGCTTACGATGTATACGATAAATTCCCTGGTTTGCCGGCCAATTTACACTGGGGCGAAATGCGTTCTGTGGCGACAGATGGTTGCATCGACTCAATGGGTCACCAGCCGCCAGCAATTATGGGCCTTACCTTCTGTCACGGTGGTGGTAACAATCAGCTTGTGCGCTTAAACGCAGCTGGCCAGTTGGGCGTTGGTGAACGCTGCATTGAGGCAGACCGTCAAGGCATCAAATTGGCTATTTGTCGTTTGGGCACAGTCGATGGGCCATGGGGCTATAACGATCAAACCAAACATCTGCTTCATCGTGTACACAAGAAATGCATGGCAGTCCATCCTACAACACAGCATCTCTTCCTTGGACACTGTGACGTCAATGACAGTTTCCAGCAATGGTGGTTTAAAGAGATTCGACCTCACTTTTAGAGATCAAAGTACTTAAACCGGTATTCGGCCTAATTCTGTTGCAATATGTTATATCTATTTACCAAGGGTT
The DNA here is from genome assembly GCA_037040105.1 of Amiota albilabris. Classification (NCBI taxonomy): domain Eukaryota; kingdom Metazoa; phylum Arthropoda; class Insecta; order Diptera; family Drosophilidae; genus Amiota; species Amiota albilabris. The sequence goes on along the minus strand of JBANCV010000112.1, from coordinate 56,587 downwards.
TCATAAGGGTTGGGTGGGTAATTGGATCGGGTGGATGAATGGTCTAGATAAGGAACTTTTTAAAATGAAATTGTTGATGTCTTTATAAGTAACTGTAACTACACACTAAAACAAACAAATCACATACAGAGATGATGATGATGATGTCTCTGTGTGTTTTTAAATGAATTTCTGATTAGAGAAAAAAGTAGAACGATTGAGTAAATGAGATGACTAACATCCTATGCACGAAATAGAAAAGAAATATTGCAATACAAATTGTTTGTTTATTTTTGTTTCTCTGTCCATACACTTAATGTTGTAAAGTTATACATAATTTTCTTTCCTTTCCAATGAGATTTTTGAAAACAAGGCTTTAACTTTAACATTTATAATTTTTTGATACAATTGTTTAATGTTTGTGATAACAATGAAAATTTACGTTTTACGTACAAGCAAATATGTTTAATCAGTACATAATTAAGTAGTTGGTGCTGCAGAAACATTACAACACATGCATACATCATCATTCATTCATATACATATACATATATATTACATACTACTTGTCGTAAACATTGCAAGGAGGAGAGCGAGCGCCCTATCAGTCCGTCCGTTAAATCTCATCTAATCTCATTTTATAATTCGCAAACAAACACAGAAACCCGAAATTTCAGAACTTCAGAATTCTTACCTATTATGTAATTCATTCCCAATTATTGTATATATTATTATTGTATGTATATATTTTGTATGATTCGCTACAATATACATAATGTGGGCAATGACTATGTTTAGTCAACCAACCAGGATATATGATTATCATTGATGATAAATTCGAACTCGGTCAGTGTTAATCAATTGAATGAAAATTTGAAATTAGATTTGGGGTTTTTTATACATTTTTATTGTGCACCAACTATTCAAATTGCCTCTGTACAACGAACAAGTATATCATCTATCTATCTCTAACTAACTTCTCTTTTCTTGTATTTTATGCATTTATACCATTAATAAACATTCATAATTTTAGCAAACGTACATACATATGTTTGTGTGTACTTATTTGCCAGCCAGTTAAAGCTTGCTTAGTTTTATTATAAAATCATAGGCAGCACATGCTTACTTTACTCTCTAAGGAATCATCATATATATACATACATATATATATAGATCATTTATGTACTCATCATTATAATATAAACATATACATTAATATATGTATGCACGTATGTATGTATATTATTATAAATATAATATTCAAACCGTTGTATTTTTATAGATATATTGTATTTTTTGTATATGTGCATAATTATTTTGAAAACTTCGTTAAATAATAGTAATAATTATATAAAAAAAAACAAAAAATTATGTACTATCATCACTAATTTTAACGAAGATAAATGTTACAAAAAAAAAAAAAAAAAAAAAAACTATTAACAGAAAACTGAAAATGAAAACAATAAACAATTTTAGTACTATAAGTCTGAAAAAGCAAAATTAACGATTTTCCCAAATCATTTTTAAATAAATCGATCGATCTTTCGATCATAATTTAATAAATTCACTGTTATTGTTTTTAAATTATAAGTTTAATTAATAATAAGCAAATTACAATCAGTTAAAGCACAACCTAACTAATAAGTAAATGGAAACAACTTACCTATCCTTCAGGAAACCTGGTTCAGGGGGTGATTCCTCTTGTGTCGTCACATGTTGTTAACAGTGATTGTTATGGGATACATTTATTTATTAAACTCTTCACATATTGAATAGTACTTATTATAAGTAGTCCCTATATATTCTTGATCAGCGCGACAAGACGAGTTGATCTAGTCATGTCCGTCTGCCTGTATGTATGTGAATTAGTCCCTCAGTTTTTAAGCTAGAGAGTTGCAATGAAGCTTTGTTTTTACCAAATGGGGTACCTCCCATACACACCACAAACCAGATTCATGCTCTTATTAGAAAAACTTTTTTGATCTTTATGCTATCATTTTGAAATTTAGACACACTCGGTTTCTGATCCATATTCATCAACCAAGTAAATTTCAAGACCCTACGATTACTGGATCGCAGAACTCACGTACAAAAAACATTTTCTAGGGCCTGCGTGAAGAGTATTACATCTTCAGCATAGTACAATAGAAGATACCCTTCTTTCTGATTTTATATTTATTTCTATGTGATTTTAAACATTTTTTCACGTTTGTTGTGTATTAGTTCATAAATTCACCGATTGTGGATCGGTGCATTGTCATGCTGAAAATGCTATGGCAGATCAAGAAACACATTTTTAAAGTGAGGAGAGACACCATCACACCCCCACCTGACTGTGAAGTCGTACCAAGTGATGTTCCTCCTTGCGTAGGTCCAATAATTTGTTTTCGAGTCATATCCTGCGGGTTTTCTCCCCCAATTTCATTCTTTTTAAATGTGAAGCTTCAGTAGAGCCATGGGAATTGGAAGCTTCTCTTAAGATAGCTCTTCTATCAGTACATGTTTGTAATGACTCTATGATTACTTTACGAGGATATAACATTTCTGCTTATACCTATTTTTTGGGCTATTTTACTTATAAGTAGCCCCGAATCCTTGTAAGCTTCAATTTCGGATTTTTCCTCCATTAATAGAGATTTTCCCCTACCAATATTGACATTGTTTTATTGCAATTGAATTAAATCAGTTTCAAATCAAATTTGGTAACCGTACAAGTTAGTATATGGTATAAATCAGTGTTAGGGATTGAGAGGCAGTTTGGGCAATGAGGTGATATATTGGGGTCAAAGTAGTGCACGTGGGTAAGCTTAGTGTGATCTAATCTGAGTCTTAGGAATATGATCTGATCTTTTCGATTAATATTTTCTTGCGATAGTCTCTTAAGTTAATCGTCTGCGTGGAGGAAGTTTGTGCTGATATCTTGTTACCATTTGTTAAATTTGGTGATATTGTTCTCTGAAGTTTGTCTGATAAAATAGTTGTTAAATATTTGTTAACGTTCGTTGTGTGGGTATTCTGGGCTAGAATGAGTGGCATGTTAAGAGCGTCTTCGGCTGATTTGTCTGCAAGTTCATTGCTTTTTGTATTGGAGTGGCCTGGCCCCTTAGTATTTTGATTCGTGGTGCAGCTTTATTGAGGAGGGATCTTATGGTATAGGGGAGAGTATTGTAGTTGTTGACATTGGGTTGCATCTATTGTCGAGAGTTTTTGTGAGTGATCCATCGGTGAAAATGAAGGTGTGGTTCTTGAGGTTTGATTTTAATTGGAAGAAATTTTGTAAATAGATGCTGGAGGGTGTATTAGTTTTCCGGAATATTCGAAGTGAGGTATTTATTACGGATTCTGGGAAAAGCCTAGGAGGCTTGGTATCTAGTAGAGGGAGGTATGATATATTGTTATGCTTGCTAATATTTATTATTCTTGCAATAGCTGATGCAAGTTTAGGAAACCTGTTTGATTTGTGTTTCAATTGATGTTATGTTAGTATCAAAGGGCATGGTATTGATTGGTATGGAGCGGAATGCCCCTATATGGGATACATATTTTCTGGTAAATCTACCAATTTCGTCTATTAGCCATGGAACATTAAGATCTCTGTATATGTTTGTATTTTTAACAACCATAGTGCATTCATTTACTACTCGGCAGAGTAGCATTGATTCGAATCTCTGGAGTATCTCAATGTTAGAGTGCAAAACACAGCCCCACAGCTGTATGGGCTTAAGAACTAACTGTCTTGTATAACAGAAGTTTTGTAGCCATGATATTTTCTCGTTTTAAGAGTCTAGGCAGGCGCTAATGTTTGATGCGAGCCTTGCTAGCCTAACTGTTCATGTAGGATAAGCCCCAGGTATTTGGCGGTTAAGAGCTTAATGCAATATAAAATTAAATATCTTGGTAAGTAAGTACAATACATCACAACTCACCGTCTGTTAAAAAAACTTCACTTCATCACGACGGTTTCCTTAATAGTAACCAGTAATAAAATACATACAGTTCAGGCCATAAATCTGTTTACATATTTAAGCTTTGGTCGCTCTATAACACTCCTAAACATCTCCAAACGCAGAATCAACAGAACAATTATAGTATTGATTAAACCGCAATCTTCTCAACGACAATTGCCGAACTAATCGATTCAATGGCAAAACGCTTAGAAAAAGTTTGCATGTGTAGAGGCTATGTAAGTTACTAAATTATTAATTTGTCTATAAACTTGTTAATCTTTTGTTCTTTCTATTCAGATTTTTACTACTTACGGAGCGTAATAAAGGTAAAGAGATGAAATTCCTAAGGTTGATCAGAAAAATAAGTCACAAAAGCTATCGCCGGTAACCACATACAAGCCTGTAGACGGTGTCGATCAATCTGAGTTATCAAATTGTTAGGTTGTGGAATTGCTCTAGTGTGTAAGTATCAAGTATTTCCTAAGTCGTAGAAGAAAATTATCATTGTGTATTTCTTCACAACAGCATATGGCCTCGGCAGAAACTAAGACCGGCGCTACCCCATAGATCAACGAAGAAATTAGATCATTAGAAATATTCTTCGGAAAGATGTGAAAAGTAATAATGATTCGTCAGAATTAAGTAGTGGGAAACAAATTCTTGGTATTTTCGTATGTCTTTCTTGAAAATATTATTCTGGCTCAATTTAAGGCATACAAATTTCGTCAGTTAATCGTTTTTCCCTTTTTTCTAGGGATATTGCTTTAGCGTTTAGCAAGCATAGCCATCAAGGATGTATAGAATTGTCTACACAGAAATGACATCTTCTTTGATAGCAAAGCAGCTATTAAATCTCTAAAAGTCCCTTAGTTTCCATGTCGGAATTTTCTAAATAAGCCCTCTACATCCTTCAGAATAGTATACCTTAAATGGGCTTGGTAGAATTTCTGTCAAATGCAATCAGTTGAATGAAAAACTTAGATCATAGTGGCGCCGCTGACTGTCTGCAAAATCCTGATGATGCTAATGAAGGAAAAACAGTAATGATAATGTTATTTGCTTAGAAGCCGAGATGCATATTTATAGTGATGGGCTCGCCCATGCTGGATGGCCACCTTGTCGTAATATGTTTTAGAACTCACAGAGATCTGATGGGCCGGTAATCGGTAGGGCCTTTCATCCCAGTAAGATCGAAGGCGAACCAACTAAAGCTAGGACGAATCCAAACCAAGCGCCAGAAGAGGATAATTCTTGTCTTTGGACTGGTACAAAAATTTGTTACGTTTTAATGTCTTCCGTACCCTTTTTTCCATAAAAAATTAAATCAATAATTTATAGGTTTTTTTTTTTTATTTTCTTAATTTTATTTCCCAAATCAAAAAAAAAAACAACATTTTACTATTTTGGTTTTGTTCAACAAAATTATTTTATTGTTGTTGTTTTTGAATCGCCAGCACTGCCATTGACATTATATTAAGATGACTTTCAATCTTTTGGTTGGGGTAGTTTGTTGTTGTTGTTGTTGTTGTTGCTGTTGTTGTTGCTGCTGTTGTTGTTGTGTATTTTGGAGTTAACAAATTCAAATCAAAACAACAAACTGTTTAGATTCTGCCAGGGAACGTGCCACTTTCCCTTTGCTCATCCCACTTCTCAATCCATGCATTGGGGCACATCGATTTGTACACCTTCTTGAAGTAGTTGCATGGTGCAAAGTCCTCGCCACGCTTCTTGACGCAACGATGATAATCCAAGTAGGATTGATAGCAGTAACGTGTCACGTTCTGGTTAGGGAAACGTGGATCAAAGGGCGCAGTTTCCAACTTGTATGCTGACATGTTGCTGTCTGTTGGCTTATCGCTTTGTTTTTTGGACATGAAAAATTGCATAGAGACAAATTCTTTTAATTAACAAATGAAAAAACCAAAAAATCAAAAAAATAAAAACCAGAAAAAATGAAGAAATATCACAAAATGAAAATCAACGAAAATATCCATAAAGTGAAGATTGAAGATTGTAAATTATGTATATATAAATTAGAAATAATGTTAATTAATATAAAAAAAAAAAAAAATTAACATTGATTAAGATATATATATATATATATAAATATATATATGTATATAAAGAGAAAAGATATGATATATATAGAAAGAGAGAGAGAGAGAGATAATAATATATGAAAATGTGAGTGTAAATTTTAAGTGATGAAAGAGAATTGAGTAAGTGAAATTAAATTGATTCAAAAAAAAAAAATAAATAATAATATTGTACATATATAATTTTGTAAATCAAATTAAAATTGGAACAAAAAGGTTCATGAAAAAATGGAGAGAAAACGAAAACAAAACAATAATTTAAAAAATTAATAAAAACAAAATAATTAAATAAAAAATTTCAAAAATATATAAAAAAATTTTTAAAAAATATAATGGAAATAAGAAAAGGAAGAAAATGAATTAAAATAAAGAAAAAAAAATTAGACAAAATTATTTGAAAAATTAAAAAAAAAAAAAAAAAAATTTATGAAAAACAAAAAAATTACAAAAAATTAATGAAAAGAAAATAATTAATTATACAAAAAAAAATTTAAAAAATTAATGAAAGGGAAAAAATTAATTCAAAAATAAAATGAATTAAAATTAAATAAGAATTAGTTAATTTAAAAATTAGTCAAATAAAATAAAATAGTAAAAGAGAAGATTGAAGGAGATTGCAATGAGATTGTATGATGAGAAGAAGGAGAGGGAGAAGGAGGAGGAGGAGGAAGAGATAAAATGGAATGAAATAATTTAATATTTTTTCCAATTGTTTTTGAGTTTGATATTTTTCCGATTTTGTCCGATTCAGATTCAGTTTCAATTCAATTCGATTCGTTTCATGAATTGGATAGAGACAAGGCGAGTGCGAACGGAGCGAGCGAGCAACAAGAAAAAGGCACAAAAAGCACACACACAAAACGAGAGAGAAAAAGAGAGAATGAAAAAGAATAAAAATGGAAAAGAAGATAAGACAATTAATGTATGTTCTTCTGTCTGAATTTTCTTTATTTTTTTTTTTTATTATTGTTATTAATATTATTATTATTATTAATAATATTGTTGTTGCAATTTGTTATTGATAAAAATAATTACTTACAAAAAAATGTACTTAAAAACTAAGAACACCAGACTCCAGAAACTTCTTTTCTTACTCTACTCTTCTCTCGACATTACAGCGATTTCATACATGAGCCAAACGATGGAACATTGAATCATGTTCAATACCTATGACTGATCCTGGACAAGCGCTTCACCTAGTGCTCCTATGTGTTGCCTATCACTGCGTGCTGCTATCAAAATATGAGGAAACTGAATTCTACGTTACGGCGTGCGGACAATTGTCACTCAACAATAAATTGATGATAACTTATAAACACTTAGTGGCTCCCAGTTTGGTGTTATGGCAGCATTCAAATTAGGGGGAACATTGCTCCTTATGACATTACTATGAACCTAGTAACCTAGTTATGATGGCAACTGTGATCGAGGAAATTAATTTCTTCAGCAACCGATAAAATGAAAAATTCCCTAGCAAGTTAGTTCTCTAACTCATAGCACAACTCACCCAACGTCTGTTTAAAAGACTTCATCCCAACGATCATCTTAATAGGAGATTTTAAAATTTCCTTTAGATGTCATGTATATTCCAAGCTCATTTTAATATGCTATACCGTATGATGATGATACAAATGTTTGAAAATTATCCAGGAGTCTTGACTTCATTAAAAAAAAAAAACCCAGATATTCTGATTAAAAAATTTATCATCGAATCAAGGGTCTTAGTCTGCCACTGTAAAGATGTATGATAAATGCTCTTACAATTGTTTTATATTGTTGGTTGATAAGGAACCTGAAACTACTCTGTTCAAGGTCTCCAAAATTCAAAATGATTCTTAACACATTATTATTTATTTATTCGCAGTTTTGCTTGTTCAGTCTCTAATCGATAGCAGATCTAAGGAGTGCAATCTCTTTAGTCAGCGCTTTGCTTTTGGAGTATGTACAATAGAGGTTTGGGAGACCAGCAAAACTGTCTGAATAGTTTAGACTGTAATGTATATAGTATTTCATCCAAAATTGTTGGCATGTGCAGAGCGCTATGAAAGTCTGCAGAATGTTTATTTTAGATAAGGCTATTGTATTCCACCCATGACCCATGATTATGTTATAAACGTCTAAAAACTATCTGGACGTTTAAGAAATTATTGATAAATAAAACACTCTCGCCAACTCAAATACTAAGTTATTAAGACAAACTTGGAAACGTATCCAATCCGTAGCAGCTTTGATTCATAACATGCGTATGTGGATTATGTAATAAAGGATAGGAACCAGACTCCTCCTGTACATAGGTCATCATTACCTACAAAAACCAATAGAAATTTGAGATTCAGATTTATCCCAGAAGGAAATCTAGTAGTGAATAACCAGTTACCATTTGTAAGAACCAGTCCCTTTGTATATGATTGAAACTTCTATTCTTACACACAAAAATTATTTTCATTTTATCGCAATCGGAATAAAAGGGCCACTAGAAGGGGTACAAACCCATACAAACCCACTATCAAATTCATCTCGTTTCTGATCCATATTAAAAACAACCATGTATATTTCAAGATCCTAGAATTACTGGACCGAATAGCTCCCATAGAAAAAACGTTTTATAGGGGAAACGTGAAGAGTGTATTACAGTTTTGGTATAATTGAAGATACACAACTACTTTCAAATGAATGGATGCATTTAAAGTCCCATTTGGATATACTTCTTCCATCAGAACCACCAGTCCGACACTCTTTTAACTGATGATGATTATCATGTGTGAAATAATAATTTAAATTGATATATTTCTTTTTTTTTTCATAGTATAAGCAATTCACTTTTTATTCTATTTATTATTTTTTTTTTTTTTTTTCTAATTAAGTAATCATAATAAAAATATGTAAATAATGTAATAAGAGTTTTGTTAGTTTAGATTGAACAAATTAAGATAAAAGAAAAAGAAGATATGTTGTAGTTTGACAATTTAAAAGAATAAAAAAACTATATGTATGAAAATTTCTTTCAGAAAAATTAATAACAAAATTTAAATTTAAAATAGTCAAAAAAGGAGAAAGAAATTAAAAATGTCAAATGCATTTTATTACTTAAGTACACACACACACACATCCAAACACAACACCTACAACAACAACTCATACTTACAAAATTCTATTTGATTTTGTTTTTTGTTTGTGTTCTTTATATGTACATCATCATCATCATCATCATCATCATCATCAATATCATGATCCTCATACACATTTCATTCTTTACATGTATGTATGTCGTATGTAGTATATACTTTATAATGTAATAAATTTATAGTATATAAAAACTATAAAGTAATAAACAAAGAAATGAAAAGAAAAGAAGGAATTTTAATTCAGCGCAGCTGCGGCATTCCTTTTTAAGTTCATATTAATCCACATGAGCATGATGTATGTAGTTGTTTAGTTTTTTAGTTTCATTTTGGTTAGTTTATCTGTTTTCCTTATTATTTTAGTTGATTAATTATTATTCATCAATCAATCAAATACATCAATCATTGTTCTTGATAATCTTATTTAGTATTCGAGAGATCATCTTCCATCCATCTATTCATCTATCCATTATCCATTGGAGGTAAGTAAGTTCTGCTTGTTTTACTAATTCTGTTTAGTGATTTCTCTGTTTGTCTGTCATCTCTTATCTTATCTTATCTTATCTTAATGTCTTTATATTTTCAGTTTCTTTGGTTATTTATTGTATTAACGTTTACTTAACCAAGGGACGTTTGCCACCATCACTTTCGCATGCATTATTTTTATATTTATTAACTTCAGCTAAATATAAAGACCAGAAATCCTGGGGATCTGTTTGCAGATCGTTTTGTAATTTTTGTTTAGCAACAACACCAGTTTTAAGTATTTTACCACCACGACGACGTCCAACCAAAAGTGGTGGTGGTGGTGGCGGCGGTGGTGGATGATTTAGATTTGGATGTACTGGTTGTGCTTTTGGTGTCGTCAATACTATTGTTTTATTAGGAACAACATTCGACTGATGAGGATGATGATGATGATGATGAATAGTAGCTGCTTTTATAGCTGAAAAATCATTAGCACCACCGCCAGCAGAATTAATAAGTGTTCCCATATAAGATGATGGACCATTTCCAGACATTTGAATGAGATGATTATGTATTGAATTAGCACCAACACTAGCAATAGCACCGACACCAGCACCAGAACCAGAAACAGTAGAAGCAACAACAGCAGATGAAACAGGAATCATAGTAGCAGTTGTACTGCTGGCCCCGGGAATAGGCACGTTTATTTTAGCTGTTGCTGCAGAGTTTATTACTGATGATGATGATGCTGATGGCAAGTCTTTCGATAATGAAAATGATCCTCCTCCTTCTTCTTTGTATGCTGCATTTGTGTCATGATCAACAGCTGTATTTCTGTTGCCATTAGCATTAGCTGTTTGTTGCATTTTCTTAAATACTTCCAAAAATGAACCATCATTTGCAAATATTGGATGTGAAGCCTCGACTTTGGGTGGTGGATAAACTTTACCATCGCGTGCCAGCACTTGACGTAATTTCTCTTCAATTTCACGATGAATGCGTTCCTTGTCAAAGGGCTCATCAGTATCCAGATTATAATAAGCACCAACACAATCATATACTTTTGATTCTTTTGTTGTTGCTGCTGCTTCTGTTACTGTCGATGATGACGATGATGATGACTTTGTGGTGTTCTCTTTCTTTATATGTTGTTGTTTGTTATTAACATGATCATGAATATCATCATCATAAGGACGATTAGAGTGCTGTTGTTGTTTATCATTTGTTGCTGTTGCAGCATTATCACGACTATGGTAGTTTTTCTGCGATGCTGTTGTTTTTATAGATGATAATGTTGATGAACATCGCGATGGTAATGGTGAGACGGAATGTGACTTTGAATCCTTATAATCATGACGATGATGATGACGACGATGACCAGAAGAAGAATTTTTATCATGTCTTTCTCTAGTTTCCCTATGGTCTCTGTCTCTATCTCTATTATTAAAATCAATTTGGCTATGACTGCGACTGCGACTACGATGACGATCACGATCACGTTCACGTTCACTACGATAACGTTCACGGCTATTATGACGTCGTGATGACGACGATGATGATGTCTTTGTTGCTGTCATCGAAGAATGTTGTTGATAACGTTTTGATGATGATGATGGTTGTTCTTGATGATCCCGATTACGATCCTTTTGACGACTGCGACTACGGCTACGACTACGATGATGTCGATAATGTCTTGTAGAGCGTTCGTTGTCACCACCATCTCGCTGTTTCTTGTCATTGTAATGCTCACGTTCACGTTCACGATGCTTTGATGATTGTTTATCACCATCAACTTCTTGTTGTTTATTACGCAAGGCTTTCGACATTTTTGTGTGTCGTTTGTTGTGTTCCTACCTCCTACTTAAGTTCTTACACTCACACGCTGACAAACGAAGCGATGCGATGAGAGAGAGGGGCCAAGCCAGTCCTCGCCGTCCTTCCTTACTTATGACAAAAGGTTTTTCTTTATTTAATATTCTCATTCATTTATAAGTTTGGTTTGGTGTTTGTATTTGATTGCGGAAGCCAGACGCAATGAAGATGATAGCTTGCACTTGGGGAATAGCAGTAGAGCAGCCAGCATTAGCAGCAGATGTCTTCAGAGTGTTTCGTAGTGTATCTGCAAATCAAACTGTGCCGCGTTTATTAACAAAGAAAAAAAAACTGTACAATAACAACAATCTTTTTATATTCGTTTGTCTATAGATTGAGATTGAGAGAGAGAGAGAGAGAGAGAGATGCTGGTAGTTATTTTGGAGCATACACTGGCTGCTCTAGACTCTTTTTGGATTTTTTTTTTTTTATATTTTCTTGTTCAATTATGAATTTTAAGAACGAGAAAATATTATTTTGTTTTATTTTATAGATATTGAATTGAAATTACTTGATCGCTGATGCGGATGCTAATGTTGGTGTTGATTGTTGACAGTGAGAACAGTACAGTACAGTATAGTACAGAATTCTCCAATCCATCCAGTTTGAAGGTTTCACTTGGTTTGTAGCTAATTTAGTTCATTAGATGATAAGTGAAATAGATACCTTTGATGATCCTTATTATGATGACGATGATGAAGACTTTGTTGTTGCTGTTGTTGTTGTTTTAGTCACTGACACTACTCTTGATGTTCTTGTCGTTGTTGTTGCTGGTGGTGGTGGTGAGATGGTGATGTTGATGATTACCGGATAGCAACGGATACCTGATTGCTTGCTTTCTAGTTGCTTTTTCTGTTTTTATAAGAGGGTTTTCTCTGTACGTTGTCCTGCATGGAAAAATGAACTTGAACGCATGAATACAAAATGCACTCGCTCAATACAAAATATGTTTTTTATATATGTATTTATATTTATCATTTTGGGGGAGTTGAATTTCTTCTCGATTTACACACACATTCATTCATTCATTCAATTATATGTTGTAAGCAAAAAGCATAAAGATATTTTCCTTATAATTTATATTAATATAAAAATTAACTTTTTAAAAGGATTCAGAGAAATAGAGATAGAGAGAGAAAGAGCGATGGAGTTATAGAAATGGACAAAAACTGCTTTAGGAAAATTAGGAAATTGTTGTCATAAGACTTCCAAAACCCATCATAATCATCATGAACATAATTATAATTATATTACCGGGAGAGCGCCTATCTGTCTGTCTATGTATTTTAATAATAAATAGGGTCTCCTTCCTTCTCCGGCCTTTATTTTGTATTAATTAACTTATTATTATTATTACAGTAGTTAGGCAACAACGTGGATGTAGTGAGTTTTAATCTTAAAATTTTATATGATTATTCTTATTCAACCAATTTCCTTACTTTTTTTTTTTTAAATTTAAAATTAAATTAAAATGTTATTTTTACACTTACAATTTACAATTATAATAATAATAATAATAATCTTTTATAATTGTGATCTTTTTCTAATCATTAAAATAAGAAAATTGACCAAAACGAAAAGGAAGAAAAAAAAAAGTTATGTAATTTAGAAGTCTCACAAACCGAACAAGAGCAAAAAAAAAATTTTATTCGATGTTCGATTTATCCATCTTCGTTTCGCGTAATATTTCTTATTTTTTTTTTTTTGGTGCAAATGGATTTGTGTGTGGTGTGTAAGTGTCTGTGTGTGAATTTGAACAGATTTCTTTAGATTATAAAAAAAAAAAATAAAGAAAACCCTTTTATTTCGTTGATATTCCATAATATTTTCTTTCATTTTTCGTATATTTAACACTTACAAAAGTTTTTGCGAGAAACCAAAAAAAAAAAACACATACCTTTTGTTATTACGAAAACGCTGAAAATTTATTTAGTCACGAACACCAAATTATGACAGAAGCAGCCGACGACCGACGATGAATGCGATACGATTATGTGTTCAATATGTGAGTCAAATATAAACCGATAAATATTTGGTTTTGTGTTGTGTACTCGAATCGAAAGTAGTCGCCGTCGAAAATGTATTCGATATTAAAGAAAATTTATTATTTATTGAAGGTTGGCAGCCCTTTCATACTCCGAAAAATATGTACATTTGTTTAAAATGAATATTTAATTTCTTTATAATGTTTAGAAATGTAATTTTTATTTAATGTGCTTGCTTTTTTCTTTTTTACATTTGTTATCTTTGGACACTTGGCGAAGTCAGTAAGTATATATGTAGTACGTTTTTATGTACATATTTATTAACAGACAAAGCTCTGCCAACTGATTCCTATTTGAAATAAATGTAATTGAGTGAATTGTCTAACGCATTTTAGTTGATTGAAATGGACTCGCATGTTAAGCCAAATCCCTTGCTGCCCATTGTGATGACAGAATTAAGAAAACTGGAAGTGTGGTTTGGTGTAATTGACAGTAGGTAAGTTGTCCTCTTCCTTGAGTGACAATTTTGCCAAAACTGTTCAAATAATCGAAGAATGTTTTCTCTAGAAAACCTGCTGACACCCTGAATACTTACAGCAATTGAAAAATCTCCACTGAACAAGGCGACTTAGATATTGCCCTGACAAACATGGGCAAAACTGGCATCCAATCCAGTGCGCCATCAATTGTAGTAAATCCGGATCTCAGCGCGGACCTCCTGGTTCTGATCATTCAAATGATTGTTTTCAGTTTGAAAGTTGAAAGTTTTTTAAAAATAAGCCCTATAGAGGAGGACATGTTATGTCTTATCCACTTTTACATTAAACGTTATTTTGACTGCATTCTAAGTATAAATATCAAAGCAAATATCAATCCTCATCCTTTACCTACTTCTGCCTAATCCATTTCAATAAATAAGTAATAAAAGAAAACTTATGAATCTGAATGCATTATTTTATTATTCATTTTGGCTTCTTTTATAGATCTTTCCAACAAATATTTTTTGTACATTTTCTTAGGAGTATCTCTTCAGAAGCAATCCGCTAATAAACAGATTAAAAAATTATTTGTCGCAAGCATGTATTGATCACTCGCCATCCTCTAAATTTTGACGAACGAATTTCTCCAGAGTCACTAAACTTATGACTCTCAGGAAATAAAATTGTAGTGATGGTAGTTTATTTTTAATTTTGTATAGAAGTCCTTTATGGCATATACGGTCAAACGACAAAGTATTTCATAATCCAGTATAGGCAGCACTCTGCGAACAAATATTTTTTCAAATATTTTCGAGAGAACCCCCAACAAACTGATTGGCCTATAATATGTTAGCTCTTGTTCAGGTTGTCCTGGTTTAGTAATGAGAATAATCTCGGCACATTTCCATTGACTATGGAAATGACCAAACCTGAAGCAAACTGAAAATGAAAATGTGTACTAGCAGCACTTGCAGCATCAATTCCATCATACCCTTTAGATCACACAAAGAGTGTCAAACTATTCAATTTCAGTTTGGACTACTTGAAGTCTGTTTGGATTCATAGGTGGGTTAAGCTGGCATGCGACATTGAGAGCGTGTTCCATTTCTTCTTCCTCAGTAGGACTACGTATCGGAAACTGGGTGAATTGTTGTTCTAGCTGGGAGGCCAAAGGATGAGCTTTGTTTTTGCTGCTGTAACGCCATTGTCCATTTGAATTTTTGATATGCTCCGTATGGGACGCTTGAGGTACTTCGTAGCTCTCCATAGGTCACACTCATGTCCATTCGGTTCTGTCGCTTCAAGAAAATCTCCAATGGCATCATTTCTAAAATCGGCGAGTTTTAATTTTAATTGTTTTGCAAAAGCTATTTTCTCACTTGGAGAATGTGTTCCAGAAATCTTCTTTTTTCAGTCAGTAGCATTGTAATTTCTCTACAATACAATGAGTAGTTTTTGAATACTGGATTACTGTGTCTAGGTTTATGACTAAGTTTATTCAAATCATCCTCTATGTACTCAGTTGGTGTGGAATGATGTAAGTTCTTTATGACAATTTGATAAGCTCTCGACTGTCTCAACTGGTATATGTGGTCTATTCTTACAAAAGTTTTCACTGGCGTTTATCATAACGCTCAATTGGCCGTTTTGTTTTGTTTTGTGGGTGAATGAACTCTTACTTATACAATTATCAAATTGCTGAATCCCATCCTGGATATTTGTAACAGCAGGAATAATAAATCATAATAATCAGTCTTCTGAATCCATTTCTTCAACAGCTAAGGGTGAGAAACGATTCGATAGAAGATTGTCCACTGAAGCTATTCCATTTAAAGCACTGGATGGAATACTTGTAGAGAAACTCGCAATTGATCCAGTTTGCTTCTTATTTTTGCTCATCAATGACCGAAACGAGCTTATCAGCAGTGGGGAAAGTCATAGCTTCTGCTTTGCAGTTGAAGGAAATTACATAATGCACATTCAAGTGTATATATTGGATGTAGAGGCCCTATTTAGCAAATGAGAGAAAACAGTTCTATAGTACTTCCTCGATGAACATGACTTCTGCATGTTTGGTGTACACGCTATACCACAACAAAAATACGATGAAATTATGTTTTTTGTGGAACCAAATGACCTTATATTTTTTGAGAACGATATAAACTACGTAGACTAGTGATGCGATTCACAAATCATATTTTTATTGGGATTCCAAGGCCATATGCTGTTGAAGAGATACACAAAAGTAAACGCATAATGATAATTTTCTTCGACGACTTAAGACATACTTGATACTTACACTCTAGTGACTCTAACAATTTGATCTCGTTGCGCTATAACTCAGATTGATCGGCACCACCAACAGAGGACGCATCGGGGTCCCTTGTATTTAGCCAGGGGCGATTGTTTTTTTCCTTCTACTTCTAGTCAACATTTTCATGCTCAACTTGAGGAATTTCTTCCTGAACCTGAGGAATGTCATACTAAAAGAACTAAAGAAGAATACCAAACAGTAAAATCACCATTTGTAAAACAGTCAACTACTACTGATTTTCGACAGCGATTTCTAAATCGAAAGCCATGCTATTGTTTCTGCTTTTGGTTACTCTTTTCTATAATGTTCTAAAATTTATGGTAAAAATTCAAATGAGTTTTAAATTTATTTGAGGTTTCAGGTCAAAAAAAGATATCTATAAATGTTGAGGACATTGTGAGTGATTGCAAATTTATATTTATAAAGTACATATGTATTAGACATCTGCACGAACGTGTGCAGTTGCTTAGCATAACTGAGTACCATTGAATTTTCGTACTCAATTGTCCATATATCCAGATAATAGCATAAAAAGCAAAAAAAGTTTTTCTAATAAGAACGAACTTAAGTAGGGGACTTGAATGGGAAGTAGCGCTCCAGATAGTCCGAGGGTCCTGAAATATTAGTGGCTATGGGTCAAACATTGCTAATGTCCATATTTCAGTTCGATAGCGCAAAAACACAAAAAAGTTTTTCAAATAAGAACATGAATTTAAGTAGGGAATTGTTATGGGAGGAACCCCTCCTAGTGGTCCGCTTCCGCTGATTCCGACAAATGTTCTGCGTATGGTAAAAATAAAACTTTGTGCTCTTTATCTTTAAAACTGAGGGACTAGTTTGCATATATACAGACAGACAGAAGGATAGACGGACATGGCTAAATCAACTCGTCTCGTTGCGCTGATCGACTTTATAGGGTCTACGATGTCTTCTTCAATTACATTTACAAACTTCATGATAAACTTATAATATTATTAACAACGTGAAGAGTATTAAAATGCAAGGAACAAGAAAAAAAAAACTCATTTCATTTGGTCGCATTCTTTGGTCATGTGGTTGTTTGTTTGTTTGCGTAGAGGCGAGTTGTGAAATGTAGTCGGTGAGAGCAAATGTATTTTATGAGAGGAGTTCGTGTCCAATTGTTGTTGTGAAATGTAGTCGGGGATGTTAATGTGTTTGCATACCAACAAAGAAAGCAGTATAAAGTAACATTCAGAAGAAAATTAAATGCAATTCGGAAGAAAATTAAATGCAATTCGGCACCACTTAGTTTGAATGAGAACATGGAACATTCTCTCAGCTACATTCAGACATTGGAATGCGTTTAAATGAATTCGAATGTGAAATTTAATCTTTTACGAATGAGATGTCTAATATGTACATATATCTAACGGCAATTTTATCTTAATCAGTATATGCACATTGCAGTGTTGCCATATCAATGTTTTTGCCCATATAACGGCGCAATGCGTTATCTCACTTGCACACACATACGCACATACATACATTTATTAAAAGTGGTAATACCATTATCTATTAACTTGAAATGGGAAGAATCTATCCAAATTTATATTTGAGAGTATAAAAATATGCAGCAAGGTTACACGGTAAAGTCATCTTCTAAATGGGAAAAGTGCCCTTCCTGCCACCTATGAGGTCAAGAAGATGTATCGACCATGCATATTTTTGACAGTTGTCCTCAATAACAAGTATCAGAAATACCATTTTTCCCAAAACCTCATTATTCCAATTTCCCCGTTACAGAATCATAAATGGAAAAGATATTAATTTTAAAAACTTGTCACCTCTCATATATTAAATAATTATTTTTTAAGAAGAGGGCCATGGATGAGTTTGCAGCATTTGTTGTTGACAATTGCAGCTTTGAAAATTTCCGTCGCGTACAGTAGTTAGTTTTCTCAAGTCCCATGGACAAACACACCAAGGAGCCCCAGTTATGTGCAAAGGTTGGCAGGCATAAATCATATGTATGTTGCTGGCAGGAGCGGAAGGGTACAGTCAAAAAAGGATTAATACTAGTCTGTAAATAGAGGATACTCAAATTATTGAGCGACAATGGACTGCCGTAGAAACCAGTAAGCAGTATACAGTGGTGTTTATGATGTGAGGCACTAGTCTAGGATCAGGCCGAGGTAGCTGACCTGTAAAACCAAATAAAATGCTTTACTATGTATTGCTAGGCTTACAAGCACGTCATATCTGATACCAATAGAAATGGGATTCCATGGGAAAGCGATTTGAAATACTTTGGTGTACATTTATAAGAATCGACTCGACATATAGGTTAAAGATTAGATTAACGAAATATATATATATAATCTGCATTCTTTAACTTTCTATATACTTACATAGAAAAAGTGGATGTACTTCTTTTTCCAAATGGGTTGAAAGGGTGTCTTGCGTAATGTTCTGTTGTGGAAACTATTATTATTCACGGATCTTTGAACTGTTGCTGATGGATGCTGATGTTGTTGGTCTATATAACATGGTAAATATAATATAATGATTCAAAGCTGATTTTATCCAGCGGTAAATGGTATGTTTGTGTTTTACAGTGCTGCCACCATATTCGGATTGAATGCATTATTACAGAATGTTTAAAGCAAACGTTGCCAGTTGACCGCGTTAGTGGGTAACGATGGACACCACTAGCGACACGGCGACAACGATTAAATTATTGTTTACCTGTGATTGCCACTTGCCAAGAAGAAGCAAGCAACAGCAGTCTCCTATTTTTTTTCTCTCGGTGTGTGTGTATATATTTTTGTCATTTATATGTGAAATTTAAAAGAATTATTGCCAAAAAATATATGAAATCAATGCAATAAAGTGTAACGCATCTATGACAATAAACGCAAGTTTTGAATGCAACGAGAATTAAGTAAAATTTCATATACAAAATTCCAATTCACATGCATTTACGGCGAGGTGCAAAGAAAAGCAAAGCAAAAAGCCAAAAGCAGTAAAACAGTAGAAGAAAAAAAGTATAGTCTTATACACGCGAAGCGAAGCGGTTGGTGTTGAGTTTAGAGGAGATAGCGCAGTTTCAAAACACGCTCACTCTTTCGCTCGTTCACTCACTCGGTTGGTTTTTCAAAATCCGGCGGGTCGGTCAGTGTGTGTTTTTATAAATACATATGTATGTATATGCATATCTTTCTGTGCGAGCAGCGATAGAGTGATTGTTTATGTGTGTGCGTGTGTTTGGTTTGTTGGAGAGCAAGAGAGAGTGAGAGTAGCAGAATCCTGCACAAAATGACGAGAGATTGAGAGAGTGAGGGTAAAGCAAGCAAGCAATCAAGCAAGTTTTTCTATTAATTTTGCCACTTTAAGAGAGCTTGCATAGTTTTACAGTATTTACAATGCATTGTAATGAAAAAGAGAGTTTTATTCTACCCGAAGAGAAGATCAGAGTGAGGGAGAGAGAGAAAGAGCGAGCGCATGTGTAAGTTGTGGCCATGTGCGTGTGCATGTTTGTGTATTTATTGGATTATTTGCAAAGCGCACAGGGAGCGAGAGAAAATCAACTCTTCTGTAAGTTGTTCAAACTCTCTGTGGCAGTAATGTAAAAAGCAACAAAAACAAAAAGCGCAACGCATTCTCGTGTTTCTTCAAGAACAACAAAACACAAAGTATAAATTTTATAAATAAAAAAAGCCATTTAATTTGTTAAACTAATAAACAATAACACAACAATAACTATTAAAATAACGACGCATAAAAAGAATATAACGCAACACAAAAAACAACAAAAGAAAAACTACGCAAAAGAAATTAAATTAAATTGGGTTTGTGTGTGCTGTTGTTGTTTGTCAGCGGCGGCGGCGACGCTGACGTTGTCTTTATTGGTTTTTGGTTTCTTCACACGATACAATGGACTGCATTTTTTTTTTAAAATTGTGTTGTGCTGTTGGATGTGTGTGTGTGTGTGTGTGTAAGAGAGAGAGAGAGAGAGAGAGAGAGTGCTGCTTTGTATAAATATATGAATGAGTGTGTATGTAGTCATACATTTAAATATTTGTTGTATATCGAAGTGCGCGAGCGAACACTGAGCAGCAGCAGCGTCCCTCATCGTCGCGTTGTGTGGCCATCAACGGAACGCAACGCGCTGCTTTGCCATGCTACTGTTCTGCTGTGCTGTTGCGCTGCCAACAACCAACACCAACCAACCAATCAACCAACCAACGAACGAACATCAACTTCATCGTTGTTGGTTGTGGTCGTCACTGACTGACTGCCGCCGCCGACACTATTAGTCCAATTCGTTTGATCGTTCGTTCTTTCATACGCCGTTCATACTCTCACTTACTCATTTTCTCATTCGTTCGTTTGTTGTTCGCTCGCTCCGTCGTTCGTGTATGTCTGTCGCCTGCTTGTGCTGTGTGTGTTTGTGCGTGCGTGTGCATGCTCAATATAATTTTTTTTTCGTGAATTTTCAAGTTTCTTTTTAACATTGTTTTTTTTTTCAGTATTATTTTTTTTTCACAAATTTCTTGTGTTGTGTTGATGTGTGTTTAAAATAAGAAGAGAGAAAAAAGGAGGAAATTATTTAAATTTTCTAGCAAATGGAAAAATTATGCCAAAAAAATAATATCTATATATAAAGTAAATTATGTTAAAATTATATAAAAAGAAAAGTAAGCAAAGCAAGTGAAACATGTTTGCTGAACGCCGCCATCATCATCAAAAACAAAAGCAACTACTACAACAAAAACCACAACAACATAACCAAAGCCGCTGCTGCCGCCTTCATTGCTGCTGCCGCTGCTTTGTTTGTGAAACGCAAGGCGGCGCTGCTAATAAAAACATCGCTTCGTTTAGCAACAACTACAAGAGCAAAAGAAACTACATCATCATCATCAACAATAATAATAACAATAATAACAACAACAGCAAATGCAACAAAAAGGGAATTAAGAATTTTTAAATCATTAACAAAAAAAGTGAGTTTGCACATTTTTTAAATTGTTTCTATTCATGTTTTTTTTTGTTTTTTTTTTTTTTTGTTACAATATCAAATGGGAATTGTTGGAATAAAACGAAAAGGAAAAATAAGAAAATAACTGAAATGAAATGTGAAATGCATACATTACAAGAGAAGAATAAAGAAGAGAAAAGGTTAATGAAAATACCAAAAATGTACGTAGAAGAGAATGAGATAGTGTTGTGAATGTGTGTGAGAAAAAGAGAGAGAGAGAGAGTAGTGAGTGGTAAAAGAAATCAAGCAAAGTCGTCAGATTCACTTATACACACGCAAGTATCTTGTAAACGACAACAAAGTTGCTTCTACTGCTGTTGCTGCTTCTGTCCGGTCATACAAAGAATGTAAGAAGAAGATGCCACACGCACACGCACGCACACATATGCAAATGTATAGAGAAGAACGCGCTTTCTACTCCGCTTGCAAGCCAACCGCCTACAGTGTTCCCAGACTATTTTCTGGTTTCTTTTTTATTTTACATTCATGAAATAGTGGAAACAAAAGTAGTTTAAAAGCAAAATTAATATAAAATGGGTAAAATCCTATTTTATATCTGTTTTTGACCTTTTTCGCACTCGCTCCATTAGCATTTTTCTTAATGGAAAAGAGAAGGAAACGAGAACAACAGCAAGAGAGCAAAGCGAGCCGGGCCGAGCTGAGTACAACATACATACATACCTACATATGCCATTCATTAACTCTCTTTTGTTTTACTTTTCCTCCCCCCTCTGTGCATGTGAATGAAAAATTTGCTATTTGTTATTTTTTTTTTCTTTTTTGCTTCTTCACTTCATTCATTGCAAATGTGAAAAAGCAACAAAGTCAATTTTATTGCCCTAACTCCAGTTACAATGTTTATTATTGCTTGTTATATTGTGATCTAAAAACAATTACCATCATTAAACTAAAAAGAAAATAAATAAATCGAAACTTGCAGCAATAAGTGTGTATTTATCTTCTCATATTTTATTGTTTATTATTTTTAAGTATCGGGTGACGAGGTCTTTAGTTCTTTAGCGATCTCTCTTCTGTTGGAAACATTTGCTTGCATGCTAAGCATTTTTTTCCCTCTCCATTATTTCATTATAGTATGTACATACATCTGTATGTAAGTATGTACATAAGTATTTTGGAAGAGATCGTGTGGCTTTTAATGATTTTCGCGTGCCCCATTTTATTTATTATTTTTGTTTTGGTACTTATATCGGCATTAGGAAGGAAGAAGTTGTTGAATGAATTATTAAAAAACAGAAACAAGTGATCAAAGAATAATTAAAAATACTTTTGTATTTTTATGTTTTTTTAATGTTTTTCTTCATTTCAAATATTTTGCAGACAAAATTGAGTCGATTGTATGTGACAAAGACTGACTCTCTTACATTTAACCCCTTCCAATGCTTAAAATAGCTTCCTTTCTCTGTATGCGTTCTCTCTGTATTTTGTTTTTTTTTTTTTGCTTGAGTACAGGTGTCTGTGCCTATGTCTGCTGCTACTCTACTACCTACTACCTTGGTTTGGCTTGGCTTGGTTTGGCTTTCAGCATTGTGTTTAGAGAGTTTTAAGAGGCTTGAAGCATTGTCATTATCATCAAAATCTGCTTTAATATGTAAATATTTTGTTGTTGCTTACTACTAACTCTCGCGCTTCTTCTCTCTCGCTCTCTCTTTCTGTGTGTGTGTGTGTGTCTTCTATCTCCTGTTTTTCTATTTCTTGTTTTGTCTAGCATTTAGTTTTTCTTGTTGTTGTTCTTGTTTGTTCGCCTCACCGGCTTGGCTTCATCATTGTATAAGGTCGGTCACGCATAGACAACATACATCATTTATTGAGTAGAATGGATGAACGAGCGAACGAACGAACAGCTGTTGATGTAAACGTTTGCGCAGCCATGTGAATTGCGATTAAAAAAACAAACAAACTTAATAATGATGATGATGATACTCATAATGTTTATGATGAAACAATAACAACTATAAGAACAAGAAAATCGTTTATTTCATACATGTATGTTAATGTCAAAAAATTATTAATATAGAATACATAATACATACATACATACATAAATCAATATCAGAAAATAAATCGCGCAAGTGACCTCTTTGCAGAAGCAGCGTGGGTTTAGCGGTTTAGGTCACTGGGATGACATGAATTCCATATTCATTTGAATCTGATGATCATATACTACATAAGCATACATAAGTACATATGGATATGTAATAAAAATGGAAAAAACAAAAAAAAAAAAAACAGAAATTTCCTATACAATCACTTCATTATATAGAAACTTTATTGTATAGTAATTATGCTTTTTTTTCCACTTTTATTAAAAATAATCAGTAGTTTTACTTTGGATTACACTCTTCCATTTTTCTTCCTCTACAAAACTTTCGAATACATTTAGAGACTTTAGAACATTAGTCGTTGGTATAATACTCCTAATTTTTTTTATCATTATCTGTATGTGAAATACCTGGAAAAATATGCAATTCATGACTTTCAAGAACTCTGATGAGAATATTTTTAGCGGACGGGTTCTTCCTGGTCTGCACATGAATATCAAATAGTGACGTAGTCTTCAAGTGATGCATCAATAATATTTGGTACTGCTCTAAATAAGGACTGCTGGGGGAACCCAATCGGATAATGAAAAAAACTCAGACCTCTACCTGCTTATCTAAAAAAATGTACTTCACTTTACCGTCTTTCAAAACTATTTTGTGGACTTTTTTTTTTTCATGTTTTCCGGAATAACTAACGATTTTTCATATACATACATACATATGTCCATTCTAAAACAGAGTCAACTAATATTCGATGGTTCATTTTCATAGAGCGTAATTCTCATAACATTCATTGTTTTGTTTTACTGATATTTTTCCCATCGAAATATGGGGTTACTAAAACCTCTGTTATGTAAGAACTACAACATAACATGTATGAACAGTATAAATACCTATATATGTATGTATATGATAATCATAATTTGATTATAGGATCTAACTTCTGGTATTCACATATATTCTAGAATAAGAACTTTGTTGCATTGCAATAATATTGTTAAATACCAATCCGATTGGGTATGACGCAATAATGATTCTTCCGAATACAAATAAAGACCACATTCCATTCGTGAAATACCTTGGATGCAAGAAAATGCAAATATGTATTTATCTGGATCGTAAAATTTTTATTAACAAAATGTAATATGATTTTTTCTTTGTTATTAAATATTTTGCAATGAATTTTTATGCATTTCTTATACAATAAAATGTTGACTATTTCATTAAGTAAATACAAGGTCAAATTTTCTTTCCGACTGTTTGGTTGCATTTATTCATATGCATTTATATTCCACTCCTTCCTAACCCCTAACACCTGTAATCGATCTACAAAACACTCAAATAGTTTGAATCATCCAGTTGAGTGTTGTTTGTTTATGGCAGAATATTAACTTTGGCAATGCAAACCGAGGTAGATTCCAAATTATGAGAATTATTTTATATCATATTGCTGATAATTTACAATATATTTCACTTATTGAAGCAGCAAATTCTTTACAGATTTATCACATAGCTTAAATATTTCTTTTATCGACAATCTTATTAAATAAAACAATTCACTGAATCACCTGCTTTGTTTTTATCAGTTTTTATACTTTTCAAGCAGTGAATAGTATTATAAGCAACACAGAATGACTTGAATTGGAGACCTCATGAAGTAAATACGTAAATACATTCTTGATCATCTCTACAAGATGAGTTGATTTAACTGATTATTGATCTCTCAGTTTTTAAGCAAGGGAGCTGAACGAAGTTTTCTTTTTAATATACGCTGCTTATTTATTGGAATCAGTCGAACTGAAATTTGGATAACACAAGTGTCTGACCCATATTCACCAATCATGTATATATCAAGATCCTAGGATTACTGGATCGCATAGTTACCATACAAATCCAAATTGAAATTCATGTATTACAGTTTCGGCATAGCCGCAGATAATCTTCTTTCTGATTTAAGTTTAGTTTCAGATTTGATTTCTTTTATTTAGTTTGATGATGCTAATAATCATTATTTGGTGCTTATCTCCGAAGAATGTCTTGGAACTGAATAGAATAGATATGCTTCCCAAAAAAGGGCGACTTTATCAAGAAGCCTATGGATCCATTGTAATGTCTGGGTTTAGGATAATTAGGCCAAGTCCATCCCTGAGTGTTGATAGAACGATCGTCAGTCGGAATCTTTCCTCCACCAAAACTTCAATAAATCTATGATTCATCCTGATGCATAGAACTTTCTTCCTTCCTGCTTGTCTTTCTTATGCAAGTAGTAGCTCTATGTCTATGTCTCTGTCATTTGTTGTTTTTGTGGTCTTTGAATTTACTGACTGTCTGCTGACTGATGGCAGCCTTGTACAAATATGAACGCATAGTGAATTTGCATTAAGTCAGCATTTTAATAATTCTCTCCCGATTATTTGAAATCGTGTTGTTGTGATGTTCATGGCTGGCGTCTAAGTTAAGCGTAGCGAACTGTAAAATAGATAATGATTAGAATGATTATCAATATCAATAGTCACGTGACTAAGGCGTGTGCTTTTGCTCTTTCTTTTCACCTAAACCGGAAAAATAATTCTCTGCTTTTTAAATGTATACTAAAATTGCATGTGACCTTAAATATATTCGTATCATTCAATTTTAGAATACTGACTGACTATTTTCATCATAGTAAGTACATGCACAACTTTATGATCCATAGAGTTACCAAGTCAGACATAAACCAAAACGTAAACCATCTCAACCCACTTAACCACTTTAGTTTCAACTGCAACTCTAAACTAGTATGAAATGTATGATAACTTATATATATCAATGGAATATTGTTGATCATTAGCCGACACAAAGTCGGTGTCTTTCGTTTAATAAATCTTGATATATAGTATATAGTATTGGCATATTTTGCATTGCGTGTGTGATGATGGATTGCAATTATTTTTCAGTGTTTTGTGAGAACTTAAATTGTGTTTAGAAATCTCTACAATGACATAAGAATTTTGTTACGAGATTTTTGATCACTGACAGTTCAATGGGTTTGAATATTGAGCATGGTTTGTCTGTTTGTTTTAAACAATGTTTAATAAATTCGTCCATTAGTTATAGAGCTATTTAGTTGAAATTTGCTACAGACACATAACTGATGATAATATGTCGTCAGAATTGGAGTTCTCCGATGACTGGAAGAGATAGTTTCCATAAAAAAGCAGCAAAGCCATTTCTTGTAACATACTTTCAGCGTTTTAAGGACAACACAAACAATAAGCAGTGATTTGATGAATAATGGATATAGCTGCCCTAAATATTAAAATATTTGATACAAAAAATTTTCATTTTCTTAACTGCATGGGGTGTTTTTGAAAAAGGAATGCAAGCTTTGATGATCCTATGGATGAGTTCCATATCCCGTTGTAGTATGTTCTGCAAATGACAAGAGTACTCCGATCTTTTAAATGAACTTGCAAATATTTAATGTAAATATATAAAAATAAATTATGTGGGAAATTAAATTCAAGAAAAATAAACAAAACAAAAAAAAAAAAAAAAAAAATGTATTTAAAATTATAACAACAAATCCAAAAATATGTAAAACAGAACAAAAGTTAAAGAGCGTGAGAACCTCTACAGATCCACAATACACAAACAAAATAATGAACTTTGGTAGAAACAGAAACAGAACATCTACAAAAACAGATAAAGATAGTGAGGAAGAAAGTGCGAAAGAAAGAGGGAGAGATAGAGCTAGGGCCTCTGAGAGGTAGAGGAGTGACAGCAAACTTAACGCGGTAATCGACCGACAAACCGAGTGATCGCTCAACAACAAAATATACATATGTTACATATAGAAATACATTTAAAATAACAACGAGGCGCTAAATCAAAGTCAATGAATGAATCAATGAGTGACTGAGAGAGTGAAGTGTGTGTGAGTGTGAGTGTGTGAGGTGAACTCAGCAGAAGCAATAAAAAGAACAACAAACAAAGGCTATAACACAGCGGTTCTTTAACGAATTTAGTCTGTGGGCAAATGCTTAAAGCACATTTCGTAGTCTTCATCCCAGACCAACTTGTAATAGTTTCTAGCTTAATAAACACAAACGCTTTCTTTCCAAAAATTTTAGAAGTTTTGACAATAGGCTGTTTCTCGGGTGGTTTTTTTTTTTTTTAAAGAAGTTGTGCTCTAAAAAGTATTTTTGATCGAAGTCTGGACTGTCACAATGGCATAGACAATGCTCATCTGTGATGATGTTACCTCTTCTTCATTACATAATCTAAGTTAAGTGTCTCAGCACAACTCCTTTACTTTGTCCTGCTAGGGAGCCTGAGATTATTTAATGGATAACTTTTCGAATTAGCCTTAGGATTTTTCAGCTATAAGGCATGAAGAAGGTGCTTTTCTGCTCTTATAATTTGCTTTGTCTTCATCCATAGGATACTACGGACCAATATTTCAGAACCGCTGGACTAAAACGAAAGAAACAAACCAAAAATCAAAAAGAAAGGGGTTGGAGTGGAATTGAACAAGGAAGAGAGAGGTAGAGGTGATATATGCATGTATATTAAAAAGTTAACGAACGAATTGAACCTGACGCACATAGACGACGGCCATCTCCGGATAAACAAAAGAAACAAATAAATAAAGATGAAATGAATGAACCAACGAACGAACGATGAACATTGCAAGAGCGAGTGATGAACGAGTTAACATAAAGCAACGTAGTAGAGCAACAGAGGAAAAAGTTGCTAAATTTTTTTGTTGATCTTGTTGTTGTACTAGTTGACAGAGAGAGAGAGAGAGAAGGTGAATTTGGGGAAAGGGAAGGGGCTCTTGACGGTGTAGCTAGGTAAGCGTATGGCGAAATCGGTCATTGAACTTTGAACCAATGAAAAAACAAACAAAACGGAAAAAAATATATTATTATTTTGACATGGACGCGCAACTGCAAAATCCGAATGTGCCGGGTATTGGTAATGGGGCTGGCACTGGCACTAGGGCCTGGCCCAAGAATGAATGAAAGGGAGAGAGAGAGAGAGAGAGAAAGAGCGAGTGAAAGAATTTTGCTTGTTATTATTGGTGTTGTATTACTACGCACTACTTTCAAATTGTAAATTTTTGCGCATTTAAATTTTTTATATTTTTGCTTGTTTCGATTTTTAAACATTTTACTCTGATCAATTGTAAAATTGATAAGGTATAATGACTTTGTTCTGATGTTTGTAACACTATAGAAATTTGCATTCATTAAACTTTTCTTTTGATTTTTTCAGATTTTTAGATGATGATATTTAATTCTTTCATTAATCCATTTCATCCATTTGATTAAAAAAATTGACACATCATGAAAGAAGAGGGTTGGGAGGTCCTCATATTATTTTATGCAATAAATATTCCTTAAAAAGCTTCTTCCTTTGATCACTCAATGAGAGAAAAATGTGTATGAAAGGAGGTAGAGTGTTTGGTATAACCAAAAAAGTAAACGTTGTTAATATTTTTTGAAATGGTTAATCAGCAGAAAAGCGTTGCCGCCAACAACAATACCAAATAACTAAGAATAACGCCTACAGTGGGCGATTTTCTTCTGTTTTCAACTTTCATAAAACTTTTGGGTACCCAAAATACAATACATATATTGTGTGTAATTTTATGTTTTTCAGATAGAAAAAGAGACTGTTGTATCATCATGTAGTGATAGGTAGTCGGATTAATGACTAAAGTATTGATCTACAGTAAAAGAAATCAATGGTCTCATTATAAGCATCAATCATTATGGAAGGAGTCAGTCCTATGAATAGGAACTATATGTATACAAAAGACATTATACAATAAATCTTAAGATACTTAAGCCTCTAATCCATAATTTAACCAAAATTATTAATTTTTATACTATTATATCAGTTTTGTTTTCTTATTAGTTTAAGGTCCCGATATTCATCAGACTAATGCGTTTCAAAAACGGATTTTAGATCTTATATGAAAATACTAGCTGTTTCTGCAGAACTATTTCTCTGAAAATTTCATCAAAATCGGGGTCTATAGGAAACATACATACATACATGTATAGATCCACTTTTTACTCGAGAGTCTCCAATTTAAAATCTGATGAGGTTGGTCAAATTTATTTTAAATATTTATTTTTTATCCGATTACCTTTTGTTTGTAAGGTATCAAGATTTCGGTTTTACTAAAAAATAGAAGAAAAATACCAATTTTCATTTTCCCCTTTTTCTTTGCAAAAACATATGCTGAAAATAGACCAAATCTAAATTAACTGAACGTCGTTTTACGGTGAATGTTCGTGCGTTCGTTAACATGTTTTCCCCCAGTTCATTTGATTGATCGATTAATCAATTATTTGGGCGATCCCACCCAACCGACTATTGACGTTATTCAACACTTAACGAGTTTTTATGTACAATTTGTAATAATAGGAAACAGACCAGAAATACATACATACATATATATAAATATGCAACAAATATCATCTATTATTATTAGGTATATTAAATTATAATATGTATATTATATTAATACTCTGCAATTTAAGCAGAATGTGAATGGAATTATTATTTAGAATTTCTGATTCCGTGTTTACTGGTGCATCATGTTTAGTCCTGCCAATATTGCATCACGGTCATTATATGCACATTCTTTAAAGCAAATATTGATGTCGTAAGGAATGACAATAACAATCATAAATCATATATAACAATCAATATCTGTGACCACCTCAATGAGCATGAACATGGTTTAAATCATATAGGTCACTGGTCATGAAGATGCCCGTGACAAGCTCGTTTTAACAAAACCACTCAACATATTCAAAATATTTGAAAAAGTCGACATCCTCCGTTTATTAAAATCTCTCATATTCGTCACAAAGAACGGATTTTTTATGGGATGCCAGCAATCATCAATACAAGCACATTAACCCATTATGTCATTACATAATCCCAATTTACACTACTCAATGCCACCGAAATGAAATCAATACATGTATACGTTTCCCTCCGACTCGGTCGCATCGCTCTTACTCATAACACTTACTCTATATCCTCACCATGATGAAATATGTATGCTCTCTCTCTGTAATGATGTTGCAACAGTTCACAGTCTACTCTCATGCGCTATCGAGACCAAACCCAAGCTCCTGGGTAATACAAAATCAACCCACATTAACCCAAACTATGATGTTATTAAGTCAATCAAACATCTAACCCTAATGTAATTAACTTATAATTAGTTCAAGTAATTATTATCCACTTTCTTTTCTCACACAAACAATACATTATTAATACTATAATATTTATTACCTCCACCAATAGCTTAAATCCTTGGTAACTAGGAGTATAGTATAGTTTAGTATTGTAAGTTAGGAACTTCATCGTTACCCTACTTCTTTAAATAAATTCTTAAATAATAAATGAATGAAATTTCTTTTTGAATTTCCCTAGTTTTTTTTTTCACGTAATACATAGTACTATAAGTTTGCCATAAAGTTTGTAATGCAAAGAAGGAGACATTGTAGACCTATAAAAAATATATATATTTTTGTTCAGCGTGACGAGACGAGTTTAACTAGCCATGTCCGTCTGTATGTATGCAAACTAGTCCCTCAGTTTTTGAGCTAGAGGGCTTTATTTTTACCATACGCAGCACATTTATCTGAATCAGCCGATTCCACCACTAGGAGGGGTACCTCCCATACAAACCTCCTGCTCAATTCATGTTCTTATTACAAAAACTTTTTTGTTTTTTACGCTATCATCGTGAAATTTTGGCCACAATAGGTTTCTGATCCATATTCATCAACTTTGTACATTTCCAGATCCTAAGATTGTTGGACCGAATAGCTCCCATACGAAAAACGTCTTTTAGGGGCCGCGTGGTGATTATTTCATCTTCGACATAGTCGAAAATACTCTTCTTTCTAGTTTTTGTTTGCTTATACGCGGTAACATTAATATTAATTAGTTTCCATAAACCAAA
The DNA here is from genome assembly GCA_037040105.1 of Amiota albilabris. NCBI lineage: Eukaryota > Metazoa > Arthropoda > Insecta > Diptera > Drosophilidae > Amiota > Amiota albilabris. The sequence continues at coordinate 25,288 of JBANCV010000112.1, read as the reverse complement.
AAAAAAAATGATCTCTAACAAAGTAAGATGATGTCGATTATTGATTCGGATGCATATTTCAAGTCCATTCAAGAGTAAAATCAATGATTTTTGCTTGAAATTGCATACTCCCTAAGTTTAAACTCACTGCTATGGACTATTTTCTCTTTCCAAATTAGAGGGAACGATATTTATCACCAAAGAATAGAGGTAAAAAACATTTTGGATCTTGACCACCACATTTTTTTATTATATGAAAGAGAAGATAGAAGGAAAATTGTAGAAAGTTTGAGTTTCTAGTACAATGTGTGCTTGTTGTTCAAACCTCGTATGAAGAGACTATGGGCGGTACAAACATCAATTTTTGTTTCACATTCGATATCATATTGATTTCCGAATCGCAGTCGATGCCTTTTATATAGTCTCAATATTGGAATAGCGCTTTCCTTTCAGTTGTCCGAATAGGTAGAAGTGAGTGGTTGACGGTAAAAATGTGATTTTTGGTCAAAAAATCAGTGATAAGTTGGTCATCAGTCAATTTGTGTGGAACAAAGCGAGCACAAGTATTCCTGAGTCCTAATTTCTCGAATAATTTCAATACTATTTGGTGTAATAATCATGAAACTTTTCTGACCGTGATATTCGTTGTCCTTGATGTGCTCACGACCTTCTTTGAAGCGTTTAAACCACTCACAGATTCTGGCACGGGATAAATAATTGTCACCATACATACAATTGTTCCATTAATTCAAACGTCTCTGTAAAAGTTTGTCCAAGTTTAAAACAACAACTGAACAATCGCTCTTTGTTCGAAGATCATTTTTCGACCGATGCTTATAGCACACACTGTCGCTTATAAAGCAATAACTCAGCTTCTAATTATCCGTTGTTCATGAAATTTCTTTCATGACAGAACGTCAGTGAAGGATGTACCTTTCCAACTCGTACTCCCGTCAAAAGATAGCTTTCACTATAAGTAGAGAATTGAAAAAGTTTCGATAACTTAGCGACAGTTCAGAGTTGTAAGCATATAACAATCTACATAAATAAAATTGTAAATGTTCGTATATATGTACATGACCTCATAACTGGAATACTATCAATTGCTCTCAAATTTTGACCAACCTATATGTTAAATATATAAATGTATGTGTTTTTTGAGCGATGGCATAGCAACACGCGCCGGGGAATGCTAGTATAACATAATACCCAGGGCCTTTCATCATGCATTCTTCTTCTTTTTTTTTTTAAGATTCTAAAATGTATTGTACATATTTTTGAATCGTACTTTTGGGTTTTTCTTCGTATAAATCTGAGTATGTATACATATTTGTTACCCCGGCACAACAATAAATATAGATAAAATGCCATAGTATATTTGTATGAATCATTTTAAATGTAGACGTATGTGTAACATATGTACAGAATGAAATATCAGTATGCCCACGCCATGAGTATATAAATGCATGATCAGATTAAATAGATGAATCGACATCTATGATCTATGTCCGTAGTTCGTGCAACTATTTCTCGGGAAATATACATACATATGTTAAGTAATATCAAATGCTTCAATTTGGTATGTATATGTTATAGACTCACTTGATTTGTCGTCGTTAGATGAAGGTTATTTTAAGATTCGAAAATGGACATTGCCTCTTTTTTCTTCTTCCTAAACCCCCAATGACCTTCTTTCAACCATAAAAATATAAATTTGGGTATTATTATCTCGATAAACCCCAAATTATACATGTATGTAAACGTTTATAGAATCATTCACATGCACTAATGTGATTATGTTATATCCAACATATGTACATTTTTTTTGTGTTTTGTGTTTTGAAATCGTAATTTTGTTTGCATGTAAAAGTGACTAAATACGATCTACGTATCATAAATTGTGTAGTAGATCTTGTTTTGATGTATGTATACCATATAATCTTTAACATCGATGTCGATAAAGAAATCTTTCATTAATAAGCAGCGTACTAAAAAACCCGATATTCCCTTCTTTATAGGTTATAAGCATACTAAGGTATGCACTTCTTTTTGGTGGTAAACATATCGATATTTGTGGAAAATAAATAGAATTTGCGGCACTAGCTGATTCAATCAATAAAAAAAAGTATCGGCAAGTCGCTGAATTTTTGTGAAAGATGTTGAATTTGCAAGGATTTTTTGATCAAGACCCAAGAAAAAAAAGGGATGCCAGAGCTATTAAATGTTACTCAGCAAGCCATATCTGATTGTCTGAGAAGAATGTTGGAAAATGGGCTCCACTCGAACTGATAGATGGAAAAGTGACACACTGTGTGCGAAATAGGGGGCTTGGCCGCTACGAAAGAATGAGTTCATAATTGTATCATAGCTTTTTATTGTTCCAAGTCTTTATAAAACGAAAGGATATATAAGTTTATATATGTACCTATGATACTAATTATTAAATATTTGTAATCCTTTGGTTATACGTGTAGTAATGTAAAAATATAAACAAGAGCATAAAAAGACGGGTTAATGAATAATGGGTATGAATGGATGGAATAGGATAGTAATAGTAGAGGATATACAGGGCTAATTTCATCCGGAAGCTTTTGTAAAACCCGTTTTGTTCTTAGCTTTAATATTTACCGTCGACTTTCCAGGCATAGTATACCAGGTGTTGGTATCACTATCAAGATCCTTACATCTTCGGAGGTCCATTAACAAACCCTGCGTAATCGATGAACATACCATACCTAGTTCTGGATCATCTCCAATGTTCATTTAATGTTTTAAAAACATCACAATAAAATTGTATAGATGGAAATATCATTTCATCGGATCTTATATACTAATTGTATTGTTAATACTATTGATTAAACCGTGGCCTCCAAAAGTTTATTATATTGGATCATGTTAACCTTATGAATTGAGGACTTTAATGAATTTAAAAGCGCATATCTTTGATGGATGCATAGTAATTATCCCTAGAATGGAAAGTCTTTTGTGACAATATCGGGATATTTACATTGATTTTGAACTAGTATTTCAACATTCAGTTCATAAAATTGGTTGTATCCAGTGTCTGAAAGACAAATTTTCTTTAAATGATGTAATAAGGCAGGGCCTCAATGATATTTGTGAGTACTAGTAAGTACTTGAGGGGAGGGTAGTATAAGAATATATATAAAAATATTTTCTGATTTATAAGATAAAAAGTATTTAGGTCACAAATGATGACTGCTTCTTGGACTAAATGAAAGAAAAAAAAAAACCAAAACTAAGAATCAACGACAAGAACGAAATACATTAAAACTATCTGATTCTGATTGTATTCGTAGTCTCTTGTAGTCGTCCGACTGTTTGTGTTTTAATAGACTGAATTGAATGACTGACTTTAAGTTATGTGATACAGTATACTATATTGTGTGTATATTTATGAATTTCTAAAGTTAGCTTTGAGTTATCAACGATGACAAAGTGTAATGTGTGTTGTATGTTGTGTGTATATGTGTAAAGTCGACAAGCGTAACGATGTGTCGTGTTTTCTTGTCTGCCTGTTTGTCAGATTGTCGTCTTTGTTTTGATCTACTCCTCCTCTTCCTCCACCTCCTCCTCATCAATTTCTACTGACGTCAGTCATTTGCCTTTTCCGATTTGTACAGACATTCATTAAATGATGAAGAAAAGAGGCTTTTACTTTGATTGTTATTTATATTTATACTAAGACGGATCCAATTCGATCGGTCAGTTGTCATCGTTTGCTGTCAAGGAAATTATTTTAAATATTTTTTTTTTTTTTTTTTCGTATTTTCTTATTTGTTTTTATTTTTTTTTTTTATTTTTAATTTTTTAATGCTTTGTCTTTTTTGTTTACTTAATTTTGCTTAGCTTTGCGCTCTTTTAATTTAAATTCATCATTTCTTTTTATTATGATATTCTTTTTTCTTTTGGTGAGTAAAGCTTTCATCGAACAACGTAAACAGCCGCCGACGCCAGCCTACGCAAGCTTTATTTATATGTATGTCAGGGCTGCATTAACATATTAATCAAAATTATGGTTGTACAGAAACGTGGTACAAAAATTTCTCACACAAATCCATCTAGAGAAATAAACATTTAGAAATACATACATACTACATAGTTAGAAAATAATATTTCTTTCATATACACAAAGAACTAAAATCATGATAAATACATGCGTAGGATAAGGACTGGCTGCTCGCCCAGAACATTTAAGTCTCATTGTGATACCTGAATGTAAGGAGGGAATCCCAAGGGAAGTTCATTTGCTACCAAACCTGCAGAATTGAGATAAAGTGTCACGCTCTAAGTTATCGAAAAATAACTTCCCATGGAAAAGAATCCGTCTTTCCAGAAGTGCAGGGAAGTTACATAGAATGCTTGTTATGTTGAATGCTTTTTGTATCATCTTCATCTCCACACCTATGACAGAAGTCTAAATGGGGAACATGCATGTTTTGAGCTATTAGCCCGTTAAGACATCTTCATCATCAGAATTTTACTGTCATTGCAAGGTCAGAGTTTCGGGACAACACTACTGTCTGGTCAAGTTTTCACTTCCAAACCTGAAAGAAAAATACCTATAAATGTATCAATAAATGATAGATTTTTTCTATTAAGTGTGTTTACGTTAGTTACTTGCTCTTGCTAGAGATTACTCAGGTTTCGGCCACCAGTTCTAGTAATCGAGTATACTCGAAATGAAACATATTCACTCTTATAGCTGAATATGTATGTTAAGTGATAACTTATATTACAATATGGACAAATGACGGACACTAAATGAATGTTCTGTTTCAGGTGATCATTTTTTTGGGTATTGTCGTGTCGGTATTAACTTTATCTATCAATGTGCCCAAAAAAAAAAAAAAAATCAGCGGCATCAAATCGCATCTGCGGGCAGGTCAATGGACGTCGTTAAAACGACTAATCACACGGTTGTTGAATCTTGTGCGCCATAGCTCATCGAAATCGATATTTTCCAATTCCAGTCACAAAAAGTCAGTTATCATGTCTCGATAGCGTTCATCATTGACAGTCACGCCCTCGACTTTCTGCATTTGCGAAAAAGAAATAACGCCACCACTTCAAAATCCGCACCACACAGTAACTCGAGCTGGATGCTGTAGGTTTTATACGACGATGTGTGGATGTGCCGTTCCAATTTGCAATTTTGTTTGTTTACATAGCCCCCGAGATGAAAATGCGTTTCGTCGGAAAAGATGATTATTCTTGCAAAATCTGAAAGACCCACATTCAAAGTAAGTTTTCAGTATTTCAAAGCATTGTTCCAAAGAAAAGCGACCCATTTCGTTCAGAGTAAGATTAAAAATAAACAACTGTCAACAATTTCGGACCAATAAGTGGTCCACCCTGTATATGAAATGAATGGATGAGTGAGGATGGGTTTTCAATGTCTCCTTTTTCATCACGAAAAACTTGTTATACCACCTATCCACTTACGAAACCAAATCATACAATAATTATTAGATTCAGAGCTATAAAGATTGTGGGTGTATCGATTTTTTGCAATATACATATGAATAACTGTGTGTGTATAGTCAAGTTTTAGGTAATAATCTCTGTAGTTGGCAGGAACAGGACAGCAGGATTATGTATGTAGGAAGGTGGTAGCAGAATGAGGTAAGCTTCAACAAAATGGAAAACAGTTAACAGCTGCATTTATATAAGAACGTAATTTTCTGTTGGTTCGTTGTTATCATCATTGTTGCAATTCTTGTTTTAATACTTTATTAATGTACGCTTAACATCTTCTTGAATTGACGGAAGAAAGGCTAAAGTAATGCGTAATGCAGGAAAGAAGCAGCTGTCAATGCCAAAGTTTGTTGCGTCGGTTATTATATTGTTGTTTCTGGTGACGGTAATAATGATGATGACAACGACGATGGCAATGATGATAATGACATGCTATTCTATTCCAGTACAATGATAATGATTAAGTGTTTAAGTTAAGAACAACGAACAACGAACATGAAGCATGACGAGTACTAAAGAACGTGAAGAAAGAAAAAAGAGGGACCAGACACAAAACACCTTGGAATAATGCTATAAAAAATAAAACTGAACGAAAATGAAATGAAGGCAAAAAAGTTACAAATGTGAATAATTATAATCAATAGATGACGCACAAATGGTATATGCATTTAGATCTGTGTATTTAAGAATTGTACAACTCAGAGTCAGTTTAAATTTAATTTTGATTAAGATTCCATTGTGTTGTTGGATGTTTTCTTGAATTCCTAAATTAAACAACAGAAAAACACTGACGCATTAGTTTAGTCTAGTCTTATAACTCAATACCCAAAGTTACACTATACATACTTAATAAATTAATCTTATATATATATAAAAGAGGATCTATACCAAGTAATATGAATCACTGGTTAAAAACTAGCTCGCGACTAGTTCCATTTTCCTCTCTTTTGCATGCAATTTTCTGGTGAATTTAACATGGCGATTTCATTGGAAGGGTCAATTGCCACCGCCTCGCTTAGTATTCACCAATTCTTGAACCCCAGTTACTATTGACTAGTTCTTGAACTAGTAAGTATTCACTTTCTTTTGTTCAGAATTTCCGCTCTCAACACCAGTTTAAAGAGTGTAAACAAATTGTTGCCATTCAATTGTTGCCTCTTACAGGCTTGCCTCTGTTTACCTTTTGACAAATAATTCAGTAGTTACAAGATAATAAGAAAAGGAACTAGTGAATAACTATCGAAACGGGGACATTTGCCACAGAGCATGCTACTGTGTATATTTAAGTGTTTATGTACATGTCGAAGGAACAAGAGTAACCTATTTAACATCAAGCATTTCTGCTTGGGTGAAATCGCTGTTACAGAACGTGCAAATGAGATAGTAGGATCGCAGTCTGGCAAGGCTGTCGGAAATGTGAAGAAAAAAGAAAAAAGAAAATAAATATGAAAAGAGTTGAAAAAACAGCGAGATCACCGCTTTAATGAGTAGTGTACCGCATCTCCGACATACATATATATGTATGTATGTTCCCTTTACACTCTGAAGCCGCTCGACCGATCTTCATGAAATTTTCAGGGAAACTCTTGCATAGTCTGGACAGTATTTTTTTGATAGATCAAATTTTGTATATATAGCTTAGATGCATTCAAGTTGCCTTTGTCAACAGCTAAAACGTATTGTAAATAGAGCCGAACTTCCATAACTCAAATCACCACAAAAAAGTTCGATTTATGGAGAATTTGAGTTCGATCGACTGCATTTAGCCCCAATAGGTTAAGTAAGTAAAATAAGAGAATATATAAGTGTCTCGATCTGCAAAGCTCATAGTCTACATCAATATGATTCTCAAGAAGTTATATTATTCTATCTAATCCATGATTTCCAATCAGTTTCCTTCAAGTTTCTATAATTATCAATATAAGACAAGAAAATTAAAGGTACCAAAAAAAGAAATCAACTTTTATTTGATGTCCCGTTCGATGTTGATCTGAAATGATAAACAAACATATCTACTACTTATGTTACTATTACAAATTTCGGGTTAAAATCGAGAATGTCTTTCATGTCAGTCTGGTCGTCATATTGTGATGATGATGCTGAAGTGTATAAATACAAAATTAGTGTTTTATTTGTTTTCCTTTTCATTTTGTGTTAGTTTAATGCAAATTTTAACTGCAACATGGACACACATACGGTTCCAAATGATATATAAGGTTTCTTTGTTTCTAGAAGAAATGAATTGCGTAGTAATAAAAGAAAATAACGGGAGGGTGGAAAATGGAAAATTAATATTTTCTTGTTCAGAGAGATGAAGTGTTGTACGAAGCTTTTTTTTTTTTAACCATACGCAGCGTATTTGTCGGAATCAGCTGAATCGGACCACTAGGAATGCACCTCCCATACAAGCCCCCTACTCAAATTTATGCTGTTATTAGAAAAACTGTTTTTGTCTTGAAATTTGGACACAATAAGTTTCTGATTCATCAACTATGTAAATTTCAAAATCCTAAGGATTACTGGATGGTATAGCTCCCATAGAAAAAAAGTTTTCTAGGGGTTGCGTGAAGAGTATTACATCTTCGGCATGGTCGATCATACCTTTCTTTCTGGTTTTCTTCTAGAAATAGAATTTCAATTATTGGAATTTTATTGTTTCTTATTAACAAATTACACCTGTACCTTATATAAAATTTTGTTGTTTCATAATGTCATGGAATTGGCCTTAAGGGCACTGAGTTGTATTTTTGATCGATCATCCATCACAATTTTTAAATATAGGAAGGATAGGAGGATATACATGCTAATCGATAAATGATGCGATTTTATCCAGAAGCTTTGGTTTGGACTTAGTTTCAGTTTTCGCCTTCGACCTTATCTGCATAACAAACCAAACCAATAGCATAGGTAACCACTAGTATCTCTCCCAGGGACCTTTAATTATCTATTAAGCGATCGCCATTACCATGACAAGGAAGCATTCCGGTAGCTGTGGAAGAAGATGCCTAAAGTTTTAACACATAGAGATCATCGAACAATGTGGGATCTGTTAGATTATTAAGTCTGAAATTAAGTTGTAAGAAAGGTGTATACGATGTGTGCTATTCTATGGTTAGGTAAGAATCCAACATGAACAGTTAAGGAATCTAAGAATAAACCAACTGATAGCCTTTCATAATGCCAAGTATTTATTATTATTGTATAATATAAAATGTTATGATGATGCATAATAGCAAGTGCGTTAGTTGTGTTTGGGGAGGATGAGGAAGGTGCTGGCGTGTTTGTGATGGATTGTTGGGTTGGTGGTTGGCAACAACATAATATTTTTCTTTTTTATTTTGATTGAATTTTTATTATGTTAAATTTATTATTGACATTCATTTACTATGCTGCTGCTGCTGTGTTTGCTGTTATGTGCGTGCGTGTTTTTGATGTGTTGTGACTGGTCAGGACAGGACAGAAGAGGAGAGGAGTGGAGTGGAGCGAAGATGCTGCTTTGGTAATAAAATGTTTTCCTTTTCTCTGACAATTTATTTTTGTTTAAAGTTGTTGACGTTTACTTATTCTCTCGTTTTTAAATATAAATACCCCTGATTTTCTCTCTCCCCTGACTCCAATCTCTCTCTTAGTCTCTTAACTTTAACTCAGTTATTTGCTCGCATGAGATGAGATCACGCGCGCGTGAGTAAACTGTGCTGTTGTGCCTCTGCTTGCGTGGTTGTTTCACGGCATTATTAAGTGAGTGTAAGAACAACAACAACCACAACAACAGAAAGACAAACACATAAAGCACCGTTAGCATGGCAACAATAAATTTTTCGGCAACTCAAAACATAAAAAATAATACCAAAATTTCTAAGGCGGTGGTAGCACTAGAGTGAAAGACGAAAGAAAAAAGCATTTTGTTTTCTTTGTTGTTGGTTTTCTTGTTTATACTTTTTCTCTTCTTCTCTTTTACTATTTTTTCTTTTTTTTTTATATATATATTATTATTTTGAAAGAACTTTCACAAGCCTTCACTGTTTGCTAGAGTGAAGTAGAAAACCCCAAATGCTTCATACTACATGTGTATGAATGTATGTAAAATGCTGGGTGCGTCATTTCGACGTTATTATCGACATCGATACTTCTGAAAAACTAAAATATCAGACAACGACTTCATCCCATTGTCGGTGTGGTGCAGTGCAGGATAAATCATTTCCAATCCAAAATCCTCTAGTATAGTAATACTTATGTGATGAAATAAGTTCCTCTGTGTCCTGGGGTCAGTTCTTCAAGTAATAGAATACTATCGCATCGCAATAAGTAAATGTCCATTTTACGATTGTTAAAATAAATTTAAAATCAACAATCTACCTGGCCTCTAAGGCTGCAACAATAGATCCTACGGAAGATGTATTGAAAGTGTAGAAGCTTATATGGATTTCAAGGAATCTCATGGCAAATCATATCATATTTAATTTTAAGTCAATTGAAAACTTCACTTATAGTATGAGTAGATCCGATTGGCTTGAAACAAACCACCTCTCCTCAGAAGGGAATTGTGAATATTTCTTCTATTTGGTTCTGATCTTGTCTTTAATTTTAGTGATCTTTAACTGTATGTTAATCATGGCATTTGAATTCTCGGGATACCCAACAACTAATTGTATGTAATTCTAGGGACAGCCACCCAACAACAAAATGGACAAGACATTTTAAGACAGAGAGGCACGATTTCGTAAGTCAATTTGCCCACTCCATTTATTTCCAAGAATTTTAGAATTTTGTTATCTCATAGATTATGTTTACTAATAGTATCGAATGATGCTTTGATAACTTGTTGGCGCACCCTGTAAATTTATGTATTAATATGCATGTATACACAAAGTATCTGTGTGTAGTTTGCCGCTGTATGCAAAGTGAAAGAAATGAAATGTTTTTTTTTTTAGCCACTTTCACTGCATTAAGAAACAGAATAAAAATCAAAAACAAAAACCAAACCAAAAAAGAAGAAGTAAAAGAACAAAATACATAAAACTTAAAATGAAAGCAGCAACAACAACAACAATAATAATAAAAACAAAGTTAATCAATTAAAAACAATAACAAAATAATGTTAAACAAAAAAAGCAACGAAAAGAAGAACAAAACAAAACTTTGGATAGATGAAGAATTCGCATATTGAAATGTTCCCAGCAGTAGTATGTAATTAAAAGAAATGTCAGGCCTCGGTTAAAATGGACAAGTTTCGAATTGAAACTCAAATAGAAAGAAGAAAGAAAGTAAACATCGAAGGTAGTAGAAGGATGAAGGCTTCATGATCTTGAACAATGATTTACTAGAACAGAAGAGACTAGTGTATCAAATCTATGTCTATATTTTTGTCTTTTTGAGCAGAATATTCTCAGATTTTCAAGCTGAAATTTGTATGCAGTTGCAATTTATAGTGGGTCAATATATGTATGTACATATCATATTCTATGAAGAAACTTACATATTTTCCCATATATGTTTATTAGAATTCAATCGAGAAGTCGATCATCATCCTCTTTCTTCTTCATCTGCTGGAACATCTTTCTGTTAAAAGATTTTAAATTTATTTAACCATCTCTTTACTGATTACTGTTAAGAACTGAAATTTTTGAAAAGCAGCAATAATCAAGCCTGGTAATAATGTGTTTTAACAGGCTTTATTATTATTTTTATTTAACAATCCTTGGTATGTATAATACTATCTATATATATAAAATAGGACGAGAAAAACTGTTTAACGTCTTTTCACTCCAACAATGTTTGACCAATCAGCATGAAAGTTGGCATGAATAAGTATTTTTCTCATGAAGAATGTTTATATGCTATCCACTTTGTTGCTTCTCGCAAGTTTTTATATATTTTTCATATTTTTTTTAATAAGAAATTCATTTTTTTTTACTCTACTGTAAGTTCATTATGCTACAATATAATAAGCTTATTACTATAAAATTCTGTTTCTATTTGATCATTTATTGTGTGTTTTAAAGTTTAGCGGTAGATGGATGGCGCGAACAAAGACTACAAAAATCACGCACTAACTTTACGTCGGGGGCGTAGAAAAATACGCACCGGGCAACACTAATATAATCTAAAATACTAATATTTCTTTTAGTCTATTTAAAAAATAAGGTTAAAGTAAAATTGAATAGGTGACAGTATTTAATAAAGGAGGATATTTTATGAATGTTATCCAGGGATGGAATGTTGAGGGAGTGTAGATTATGCCCGAAAAACTGGAATCTAGAATTTAATAGAGAGATTGTTTCCATATAATGATGAGTTCATTTGTTGGGCCAATTCTCAAACGGAAGTGTTTTCTGTATTTGTAGTTTTTGATGCAGAGATGGCGGAGTTTACAAGGAAAATTTGGATTACTAGTATCGTGGATAAACTATCTTTGCAGACAATATAGTTTCCTTTGTTCCATTCTTGTGCGTAGCGACTAGTTTTCAGTTGCAAATAGTAGTGAGCGTTTATTGACAAGTTTCAGAACAGGCAATATACATTTTTATACCGATCAAATGAGATTGATTTTGACCAATCTTTTAAAAACTGTGTGACTGATCTGATCTGATTATTGCCATAAAGCTCCAGTGAGTTCAACATAACTAATATAAAGCTAGAAAAATTTATGATAGTTTCATTATGGCTGTGGAAGATCTAAAACATTTTTAGGCGTCTCACATCCATCTGATCAATACTGATACTTATTGTTGTCCAACTGAATTAGTAGTAGATCATTGATATGATTATGATTATTATTGTATATATCTCGACTTAGTAGTATTTCATGACTATGCGAATTGCTTACAACACCACTTAGGTGCACTTGCTGTGCTTCGTTGTAGTGTCACATATTGGTACATATGTATATTCATATATTCTTACTGGCTTAAGAACACTTCTTTATAAAGCTGGCGGACGTACTATTTTTTCTCGAACTAAGTGGAGACCATCGAGCCGGTTTCTTTTTCCAATTATCTATTTTATGTCATGTGCTTTGTTTAATGTGAGTTTTACAAGGTCTTGACTGGACCCTGAGATATTTGACACAGTAACTACTAGCTTTGCGTTATTAAGGAGCCATTCAATTCTACGGCGGAATGGAATAGTTGCCTTGCTTTAAGGTTAATGTTGTTAAGGTTAATGTTGTTAAGGTTAATGTTGTTAAGGTCCTTTTAAATGGTCATATTAGTCGTTAGTAATTGTTTGGTTTCAGTTTCATTTAAACTAAAGAACTACAATGAAACCAAATATTTAACATTACACATTCCGTCGGTTCTCAGTCGCCATTGCAGTTCTTAATTTTTACACGTAGGAAAAACTGATGATTAATGAAAAAGGTCTTTGTTGTATACTCATTCTCAATCATTTATTCAAAAAAAAAAAAGTGAGAAAATCATTTACATTTACATTTCCACTCTCTGTTAAAAGCAATTTAACAGAATTATTAACATAACAGCAACAAATAAAACTGGTTTATTTTGACTCTTATATTTACATTTCTATAGTCTTTGACTCTTTTACCTGTCCCACAGCAGCAACAACAGCAACGCACCAATAAGAACAAGTACAAGAATAGAATAAGCAAAGCTTTAACAGAGTTAAAGAATGACAAGAAGAAGAAGAGATATGCAAAGCAAAACACTTGTTATTGAAAAGAAGCGCAAGCGTGCTCTCATTTTTCTTTGTTTCTTTTACTCACTAGTTAAATAACTCATTCACTTGTTCACTCAGTCACAGTTATTCATTCTCGTTTTGGTTGTATTCTCAAGCACTCATGCACTTGTTTGTTTCAATGAGTGAGTGAGAATAGTAAGTTTCGTCCATCAGTATAGTAAGTGACCAAGAGAGAGAGAGAGAGAGAGAGAGAGAGAGCGAAAGCAAGCAAGCAAGTGAGCAAGCAACAAATTAAGAATCTGTTGTATGTTTGTTATTGTTACTGTTACTGTTGCTGTTGCTGTTGCTGTTGTTGTTGTTATGCCGGTAGGTTGCTTCACTGACGACGACTGACTTTGAGTTTTGAGTGTTTGAGTGACGATGATGGTGATCATTGTTTTGTTCATACGCACAGTAAAAAAGCAAACTCAAACGCAAATCAATTGTTTCTTTGCCTTCGTGGTTTTCGGTTGAGTCTCTAAATGGTAACGGTTTCAGTTCGTTCACCTTTTGTAGATTTTAGCGTTTTTGACTGAAACAAAGTTTTGTTGTCGTCGTAGCCGCCTGCGCATTATCCTGATTATTGTTGATTATGTGTCCTTTTAGATATATTTTTTAAATACTGTAGTTAAATTAATAGAATTAAAATTCTAATAAAATTTTTTCTCTTCTTTATTTTGCAGAACAACAACAACATATACAAAAAAATCAAACAATGACGATAAAACCAAAATAAAAAATAAAAAAAAAAAAAGTTAACCAAGAGAAGAGAAATGATAAAAGGAATTAAATAAAAAACAAAATGAATTAATTAAACAAACAAAACAAAAATGTCTAAATAAAAACAAAAGTTTAAATGAAAAATTATAATAAATTATATAGAAAATTGTTTGTTTGCTTCGTTCATCAATCGTGTTGTGTCAAAATTTGTTGTTTAATTTTTTTTTTAATTTAATAGTTTTTTTTTTTTTTTTTTTTAAATAAATAAAAATCCAAACAAACAAATTACAAAAAAAAAAAAAAATTTAAATTAACAGTAAAAACAAATTTGTGAGTGTTCAAAAACAACAACAACAACAACAAAAAAAAAACATATTAATATAATATATTTGATTTGGAAAACAAAATGTACTACACAGTACATTGCAATCACAACCACAACAAATACAACAATAATAACAACAGCAAAAACAACCAACAATATATAGCATAAAGGGAACGAGGTAAAAAATAATAAAAACAATAAAACAAAAAATACAAAAATAAAAAATATGTTAAAAAAATTACATAAACTATTTTAAATTATTCAAAACATAAGAACAAGTAATTTATTATTATTAAAAACTGTGAAAGTTGCATTTTTTTTTTGTGGTTCATTCTTTTTGTGTGTGTGAAATATTTTGCCACAAAAACATAACTAAAAACTGAATAGAAAAACTATCAGAAAGCAAAAAACAAAAAAAGGCATTTCAAACAAGAGAAATTTTAAAAAACATTTATAATTAAATAGAAAAATAAATGCAAATTAATAAATTAATTCAAAAGACTTAAGAGTGTGTTCATATTTTTAACAAAACAAATTATTTAAACAAAAGCAAATCTATATTTCTGTATACTATATAAGTATATGAAAATTAAAAAACAACAAAACAAAAAGGAAACTATTTAAAGAATCAATTAAAAGTGAAAACAAAGCAAAATAAAACAATCAATCTATCAATAGAGTCAGTCAGTCAGTCATTCTTTATTCTTCTTGAACCTGTAAGCCTGGAAAATTATAATAAAAAACTCTACATAATAATAATAATGATTCATTCCATTTGAATGATCATTTCTGTTTAATCATCATCATCATTGTCGGTCTTCATCATATGAAAGAAGAAACAAAAATAACAACAGCAACAACAACAACCAATTAAATTCTATTTCAATATATACTTATATACATACACACATACATACATACATACATACATACATACATAAAAGGAGAACAAACCTACATATAAATAAGTCAAAAAACAAAAGTAATTCAAGAAAAATCTCTAATTCTCCTACGAGAACTTACAACCAATTAGCGAACAACAGGACATCTATTGCCCACTTTGCTTCGCTTTGTTCTGCTCCACTTGGCTCCACTTCATTACTACGCCATTCGTTTCAACAATCGAACGAATCTCCAGTTCTTTATATACATCAATTAAAATATAATACGAAAAACAGTCGCCCACAAAACAAATAAACAGCAAAAAAAAAAAAAAAAATCTCTAAAAACACAACAAAGTTTAAAAATTTAAAAATATAATAATCAAATTAAAACAAAGCAAAGCAAAGCAAAACAAAGCAAAGTAAGCAAAGAAATAAAGGAAGGATACAAAAACTCAGACACATGTATAGATTGGAGGACTCAAACAGTGGCAACGCCATGGATAAAAACAAACAGAAATGTAAGTAATAGACCATATCTATCTATACAATAAAAATGTTTGTATATTCATGACCGCAGAACTCGAAAACTACTTTATCGATTGTTCTGAAATTTTGACACCATATTGCAGTTGATTTGCGACTGGGCTGTATAACTTCTGAATGACTTTCTTGCGAGCTGCATGTCTGGATATCCCATTCTATACTATCCTAGTTTCCGTAGCTATGTGAGGCAATAGAAATATTCGAGTTCTTCAAATACCCACCACATCTCTTTTTTTTATATATACTGACAAATCTCTGATGAATTATTTGTTTAAGTTTAGTACTTACAAGGAAGTGGTGGCCCGTGTCTGGCGCTAAGGTCAGCTTCCACTGCTGCCTAGAACATTCGTAGAATCCAAGACTGCCAAAATAATGTTCTTTGTTCCACATCTGGAGTTCTCCATGGTATGTCACAAATACAAGAATTCATCGATACCTGAAGATAACAACAGTGTTAGAAGAAATAAACTTTGATAGCAGCAGATATAATATAAGTGTTCATTTTGTCTTCTAAACCCATCATACTGATGTCTCATCAAAGACTACATCCTAAAGATCTCCTCACAAGGGGAGCAAGTATCGGGTTTTTTTTTTTTTGGAGGCATATAACTAAAGTTGAAATAAATCACAGATTAATGGTTTTGTTATCAATTTGGTTTTATTTGAAAGATAATTCTTTGGCATTTTTATTTTAATATGACTTCCGGCAAATAGCCACCTCTGCTGACTCGAGTGAAGTCCAATGAGGAAGTTTATCGATCAGTTTTAGCAGCAAAGGAGGCTGTATATCAGTGATAGCGTGGCGAATGTTGTCTTCCAAGGCGTCACACAAAAATAGTCCAGTGAGCTAATTAAATATAATTTTATATTCTTTTCCCAGCATACTACTCGTCTCCCCAACGATTTTATTATCATTGACATTCCTCGTTAAGAGTTTTATTGCATAATACGCATTTAAGGATCTTTTTTATAGTAATTTAAAAACCTATAGTTTTATTCCACCACTGCACCAGTCTGGTAGTCGGTACGATAGTTGGGTCGCATGGATTAAGAAGGTGCAGTTCCCGAGTCAGAGATAAGTGCCTGTAGGTGATAAATACAGCGCTGCTTGAGGGGTAGATCGTAGAGATCCAGTTATGCCCAAACATGCTGATTAATTTTTACATTTTATGAATTGGAAAAGGTGATTAATTCTTCTAATATTTTGGTTATAGAAAATTGTATCCTTTAAATGGAGTACATTTATTTCTTTTTTTCTTTGAAATCTTATGGACCTCATAATTGAAGAAGAAGATCCAGTGCACACTTGTATCCAACAAATTGCAAGCAAAGTGGTGTGTTTTCTGCAGCTGGAATTTACGATTTCCTAAGTCGCCGTTGACACCTGCAGAGGTCTGTGAATGATTGAGTTACGGTCATATTATTCAGCGTTGATGTGCCTCCTTAAGAGCTTAGACTGAATTTTTTTTTAATAATGTGGACGTTTGATTTTGATGTTGTGCCCCAGAACTTGATGCATAATTTTATTTATATTGACTTAAGAATGGTTTTATAGATGAGAAGTTTATTTCTTAAGCTTAATTTTGACCTGTGCTACATAAACCTCGTAAATGTGTTAACAATTTTCGCACAAAATATATATGTCAAAACATTGAGGATGACTGTTCCTCTAACACTCTGTTATAATTGTACTTTAGATGCCCTTATTTTTTTTTAACTGCATCTGTGTAACACAACACAATTTCTATGCCTTTTTCTCTTCCCTGTTTTTTTTTTTTTTGTTGCTTTTACGTTGTCCTCTGGTTCAGCTACTGGTTCTCTGGTCTTGTCACTTGTCACATTAACGTCGTTATTCACTTGTCTTTACCATGCAATCATTTTACTTTATCCTTTTAGCAAATTTTTTTTTTCACAAGTTTTATTTTGTTTGGCATTGCTTACACAAGAGAGGATAGGATAGGACAGGACAGGCTAGGGGAAGTAAAGTGAGTGAGAAAAGTTTGCAAAAAAAAAAAAAAAAAAAAAAAAACAGCAAAAAGGTTTTTGTTGTTCATTATGTCTGTGCTGATGTTGTCTCACATAGAATTTGTCTTGTAATTAGATTTGATGAATCAAATTTTAAAATAATAACATTACAATTTGTTACAATTAGACAGAGAGAAGTGGAGAGAGAGAGAGACACACACACACACCAAGGGAATATACATACATGGGATGCAGAATGAGGAGTTTTGTGTGGATGTGTAGTTGTTTATAAGTATCAGCTTAGTCATAGTTTTTTTCCGATTTTGGTAGTAATTTTTTTTCTTTGTTGTAGGTGTATTGAGTTTTCTTTGTTTTTTTGCGTTTATCTTTTGCATGGTATTTCCTTTCTCTTTGTTTTTGTTTTTGTTAATGGGTTATGGTGACGGCAACTAAGAAAGAAAGCAGTCTGTAGGATGCAGTCAAAACAAGTCAACAAAAGCGATAACAGACAGTTGATGATTCAGATTCGTGGTTGGTCATTTGAGTGAAATTTGAGTGCCTCAATATTCTTTTAGAAAAATTGCTGGAATTGAGACTAACGAGGAGAATAACGAATCAATTAGACTTTCGTTAAAATGGTCCTAGAGTTTTACATGTTGTAGTTTGCGGTGGAAGAGGAGATGCAATATTCTTGAACATCCTGATACAGATGTACAGAGAAATTATCGTAGAAGCTTTAACCCAATGCACTTTTTTAATACGTTCATAAAAGAAACAAGACAATAAGAAGGGCACTATAACAATATGTAAAGTATTGATCTAATCTATCTTGCATCCGTCGAACAAATAAGTTTTCCTTGGTCATTCAAATCTTACTCAACTTGACCACAACGGTTTATCATACTCCATTATCAGATGCACTGCTTTCTGTTGCTACGACTTGAGATATCATTTACACTGTTAAATTCTTAACTATAAATTATTATTTATTGTTATGGCGGTAATAGAAATACATACACTGTGAAAATTTGAATTATCTTTCTATTACGATTTATGAAATACAGCTCGCACACATAGTGATGGACAGACAGACGGACGGACAGCGTTGGCTTAGTAATAGGGATAAATTGACACCCTTTGGGTACGATAGGATGATAGATAGGCTGCTGTAAGCCAAAGGGGCAAATGACTAGAACTAGAAGCCTAAAGGGGCATTGTATATTAACAGGTGAGGGGATGGCGCTTTCTGCCTTATCTTCAAAAGTTTAGATATCTTGCGGTGAACATGCATTCTTAACCATTAGTCATTAGACCGATAGTGCATTGACGACTCTTTAAGCAAAGCTTGTTGTTTTCTCAGAAGTCCCTTTTGTTTGGTATTACCTAGGCCAGAGTGCCCAGGAGATATTGAGCAAATGTGTTCTTTCATTCGTTATTATCTACTACCAGTCATTCAACCAGTATTGATATTGATTATGACTGCGACTTGTTTTCTCCTTAAATACTAAAAATAATAAAAGAAATACATACATAAACCATCGCTGTTGCATACCGCGCTTGTAAATAAATGAATGACTGATTGAGTGAATATATGTACATTTGTAGGTATATACTTAAGTTTATTTGTCACTCATCAGTATTCTGAGTGCACAATCACTTCCATCATTTTCGGGTAAATCAACTATATTTTTGCGTTTTGTTGCTTTCAACTAAATGCATTTTTTATTATTATGTACATATATGACAAAAAAGAGTACACATGTACGTATGAAAGTATACTATATTTAAATAAATAAATAAATAAATTATAGCAAATTCTATTTACTTTAAGCGTGAAATAAGAATATATCACTACATAAATTATCAAAGCGACAAACTGCATTTTGGCAATTGATGATAATAACAGCAATAATAAAAATAATAATAATAAAAATAATAAAAATAATAAAAATAATAATACTAATAATAATAATATTAATAATTTTTTTTTTTTGTGTTTTTGGGCGTGAGGTAGGGAGGGAATCCCTTCGTACCAATAGCGACCGTCGTGGCTACGAGTATGGTGTATCCACTAAACCTCCCCTCCTCTTCCCGTGGGCAATATACCTACTCCGGAACCACATTTTGTATAATTTCGGAGCAGGTGCCCAAGGCGTCCCTCTATGGGCAAGCGAAGACAGAGTACAATAGGTCAATCTTCTATTCAACTACGTCTAATAATAATTATAATAATAATAATAATAAAAATAATAATTATAATAATAATAATAATAACAACAACAACAATAATAATAATAATAATAATAATAACAATAATAACAATAATAACAATAATAACAATAATAACAATAATAATAGCAATACTAATAATAATAATAATAACAACAACAATAATAATAATAATAATAATAATAATAATAATAATAATAATAATGACTACACGATCAACTACAACGACGTGTCAACATCGGCAGCAATCGTGATGACGGCGATCACAACCAACGAATCAATGAACGAATGAACAAACGAACGAAGTCCATTGACGATTGTTTTCTGTCAACGAGCAGTTGCATTAGCAGCCGCAGCAGCACTACCACCAACATCATCATCTTTGACTAGTGAGCTGCTGATAGGCGATTGAGAATCGGAAGCTGAATGAGATACCGACCGACTGATCGACACACACACACACACCAACAGCAAGCAACAGTAGCGCAGTAGCAGTCGCAGTCGCAGCTACTGCCACAATAAGCTATTCAGAGTCAGCAGTCGGCAGTTATCATCACCATCGCCATCAGCCAGTATTCGTTGATATTTTACGCGACTCGGTTCGTTGTTGTCCGTCTTTTGTAGGAAAAGCGCAAAGTAAAGCTAAGCAAAGAGCAAAAAAAGATACTCTGACTGACTGACTGACTGGCTGCTTGCAATAGTAGCAACAAAAAAAATACTTAACATTTTTATTTTCGGCAGTTGTGTGAGTGTATGCGTGTATCTGAGTTTCCACTCACACAGTTTGTAGTTGTTGCTGCTGAATCTTTATTATATTTTGTTGTATGTTGTTTTGTTGTTAGTATAACTGGGAAATCGTCGACATACATTTACACAAACACACACAACAACAACAACATCACAGCTAAGTGATTTCAAGTTATTTATATTTATATTTAGAGAATTAACAGAAAGCAGTCGCGCGGTTCCGTTCGTTCGCTGTGCACTCGCTCGCTCGATCACTCGTTATTGGTACGTTTTTGTTTCGCCGCCTCCAACATCCATTGCCTCGTCGTCTGTCGTCTGTCGCTCGTTAAGTGAACCAAAAATATTCATAATTTTTTTTTTTACATATTTTTTTTTTTTTTATTGTTCTGTGCCTTTAAAATAAGAATAAGAAGAAAAAAAATATTCAAACTTAAATAAAATAAAATAAGAAAAATAATTACAAACATACATATAAATTGAAAGTAATAAAATTATATTTTTGTCTATAAAAAGAAGAACAACAAAGAGAAAATTACAAAGAAATAAAGAAAATTAACTTATTAAGAAAATAAGAAAAAACCAGGAAAATGTCAACTGCTGCTGCAGCTACTAGTAGCTCTGCTGATGCTGCTGCTGCTGCCGCCGCTGCTGCTATGGTTTATTGGCAGTCAATGAACGGTGTTGACAATGAGGAAACACAATTATCACCACTACCACCACCACCACCATCATCGTCATCATCATTATCACCACCACCATCACAACTACCATCATCATCAATAACAGCAGCAGCAACAATAACAACAGTTGCAGCAACAACAAATTCATTAGCAGCAGGCGGTGGCAGCACCAATCAAAACGATTGGAATTGGTTTAAAACAACAAAAGCAGATGGAGTAGTTCGTGGAAGAGGTGGAGGTGGAGGTGGAGGAGTAGGAGGAGGAAGTGGACGAGGAAGAAATGTGGCAAAAGAAGATCAAAATTATTGGCAAATACAACCAGAACAACAGCAACAACAACAACAACAACAACAACATCATCATCGTCATCATCAAGGCAGTGATATGATGATGCAGCAGCATCATCATCAACAAAACAATAATAACAAACATCTTCAGCATCCTCCTCAATATTTATATCAACGACGACAACACCAAGAACAACAACAACCAAAACAACAGCAACAACAACATTATCATGATTATTTCAATTATCGAAATCAACAACAACAACAACAACAGAAACAGAAACACCAACAGCAACAGCAAAGAGGTTTAAATGATTGTGGTAATGCTCCTGCTCCTCATGCTCTTAATTATCATTCTGATAATGATGATGGTGATGATTATAATGACGTTGATGATGATAACGAAACACAATATATTCATAATATGATATATAATAATAATAATAATAATGATGCTGATGCCAATGCTAATGATGATAATATAATGAAAGCATATCTGAATAATAATAATAATAATAACAATGTTGTTGATGTTGATAAATTATCTACATTGACGATGTCACAAAGATCAGCTTTAGCTTCTTTACTACCAGCACCACGAGATCCAATTATAAAAATGTTTGCTTTAACTTCAACATCACCAACATCATCGCCACCTCCTTTAGCAATTGATCAATCGGATATTGATAATAATTATATGATGATGGCGGTGGGTGACGATGATGCTGATTCTGATACTCATGATGGGGGTGATGGCGATGACAATGGTCATGAACATGTCTTTGTCTATGACGAGGGTTGTGATGTTAATATTGGTGATGATGGGAATGACAATGTTAATCGTGGTAATGATAATGATGGTGATGTAGATAATATCATCATATCAATGAATAAAAATGGATTTACACAATTTGCTAAAACTAATCGACTACGACGACAACAACAAATCGAAAAGGAACAACACGAGCATAGTGAATTATTAAAACAATGTATGTATATAGTACGTGTATAGAGATACTTTCATCCATAGAACCAATCGAATATCAATGTCAATCTATGAAATCAAAATTATGTAACATTTATATTGAATTTTATCATAAGTACATATGTACATAATTCTAACAGATCTCTCTCCATCTTTATATTAGTCAATTCTAAGTTCAACCATCTTAAAATAACCGAAACCATAAAATCAATGAGCATAATGACTTTACCATATCGACATTATATGGTATATTTCTGATGAAGTAATCCTGCAAATGTAGATGTTTTGCGATAAGAGTGACAACTTCTATAGAGACAAACAAAAGATTAGACTAATAAAGATGTATACTTTCGTTATAGCAATGAATAAAAACCAGAAAAAAGGGTTATACTCTTCATGAAGCCCCTGGAAAACATTTTTTGTATGGGAGCTATACGATCCAGTAATCCTAGAATCATGAAATTTACATGGTTGATGAATCATAAACTTATTGTACTTATATTTCAAGGTAACAGCATAAAAAACAAAAAAGATTTTCTAATAAGAACATGAATTTGTGTAGGGGGCTTGTATGGGAGGTACCCCTCCTGATCCGAGGGTCTTGAAATTTTAGTGGCTTATGAATGTGGGCCAAACACTTCCAGATTTTAAATTACAGTTCGATAGCACAAAAAGTAAAAAAAAAATTGTCCAATAAGAACATGAATTTAGGTAGGTGGTTTCACTACGTGAAGAGTATAATAGAAAAAAACCTTGATTTGCCCCAAAATCAAATGAGCTATCACTCTGCATAGGAACTTTCATGTTCTGAATATCATACTATAGCTTTGCAAAATTTATGCAGAATTTCAATTGGGATTTGCAGAGTTTTGAAAGATGGTCAAGGGTATAAACATACAATATTTGATATAATTAATCCACAATTGTTCAAGGGTGGTTCGATGGAAATATATGCGAGAG
Organism: Amiota albilabris; assembly: GCA_037040105.1. Taxonomy (NCBI): domain Eukaryota; kingdom Metazoa; phylum Arthropoda; class Insecta; order Diptera; family Drosophilidae; genus Amiota; species Amiota albilabris. The sequence goes on along the minus strand of JBANCV010000112.1, from coordinate 1,811 downwards.
GAACCCTTTAACCCAAAACTTAAATATAAACCCTCTTCAAATTTTTTATAAATACATATAGCCAAAGTGTAAAAAGATGTGAGTTCAAAGTTTATTTGAAGATAAGATTGATCAAGCAAAATAACTAAGGTTTGTTGTCATATCAATAGAAAGAAGTCAATGTATGTACCTTCGGATATCTACATTGCTCCGGTAATCTTAAGAAATAAAATAATGGATTTACGATGGACAATGTTTAACACTTTATGTAAATCAGTTTATTACCGAGCGATCCTAAAATCTCTTATCACTCTTATTTTGGTAAAAGGAAATTATGAAATGGACTCTATCTGGCATGGATTCCGTCTGTGAACTTGTCTATGTGGGACTTCGGTCTATATTTTGTTTAGAAACATTAATCCTTCTTAGAACCAATAATACTATTGTAGTATTTTTATTTACCATATATTATTTGTCACTGATCTTCTTTAATTTAAGATCTTTAGATAGATACATTTTTAAAATTTTTCTTATTATATCTCAAAAAAAATGCTGGCCAATAAATGATGCATAATGGTGGTGGTATTTTCATACTATTTTTCTGATTTAGTTAAATTTTCCAAGGAATTTAATTCAAGAATTGATCATATTGCAATCTAAGACTTGAAATTTATAAATTTCATTAGTTAGTTATCAAATAATGTTGAATTTTATTGACTTGTGGTTTATCAAATTTGATTTCTTCTACGAGGGTAGCCTTAGTCTCCTTTTAGCTCGATTCATTTAGTCCAAGGTGTTCTCTTTTTCTTTTTATCCCTTTTAAATAAATTTCTCGAGGCCCTCAGACGAGGTCTTCATTCGATCCAAATCCCTTACCTCTGAGCAATTTCTTCAGGTTGGGAAACTGGAAATAGTTGCAGGGGCTAAATTTCGAAAATATGATGGACGGAGATAGCAGTTCGTAGTTCAATTTAGAGATTTTTGCCATGGCGACTACACTTGTGCAGTTTCATGGTGACATAGTTCTTTTTTCTTCCCCAAATGTGTTCGTTTTTGCATCAAATCGATGACAAATCTGTCTAACAGCTCTGGATAATGTTCGCCGGTCATCGTTTCCCTTTTCAATGTAATCGATGTAAATGACACCGCATGCATTGAAAAAAAAAAAAAAATTTTTTTGGCCTACAGTTCCACCTTTCACCATAAGAATTCCACTACATTGACAGTTCCATGATCTCTTGTGTGTTGTAATTGATCCATGTTTCGTCTACGATTATGGAATGGTGCAAAAACACGTCGGGATTGCGATTGAACATTGCTCCAATCCAGCGGCACCTAAGGCACTTTTATTCTCCAATCGTCCATGGACTCTATTGCGTATCATTTGTGGTGGTACGACCACAACGTAATCTAGTCAAACATTTCTTAACCATTGAAATTGATGGGCTAAAGTCCCCATAGAATTTGTCAAGCCTTTCCTTCGTTTCGGTTATGGATTTATTTTCCCCAAAAAATAACGCTTTCGTCGAAATTCCCAAGGTTTTCTACTTTCAATGGAGATCTAAATGACGCAGTAGTCTATTAAAAGACGGTATAGCTGATAAAAACAATGTTGCAAGTAGGAAATTCAAAAAGTCACTGACTCATCTAGCTGCCCTCCTAAATTCTAGATGTGAATGAGTGATCTGCTGGATGAAATTGTTTTTGTTTTGTTCTATATCATTTTCTAAAGTATAATAAGAAATTAAATGATCTATTATACAAGGTGTGTGTTAAAAGTTTCCGAACTTTTCTGGCAGGGCATTTTCTGGTGCCGCCATCTTTGTGTGAGT